>JAYMFT010185956.1:0-11957 GCA_038088735.1 Panulirus argus
ATATATATATATATATATATATATATATATATATATATATATATATATATATATATATATATATATATATACAGATTTAATGATTCCTTATGCAATTATAAATGCAGCTAAGTTATACCTCCTCCACTGGCATTATGTGTTATACCTTGAACTCACCGAAGGAGTGTTGCACGAAGAGACAAATGAAGAGAAGAATGGATTTAGCAAGATTGTCCACTTCTCTGAGGGGTGTGTGTGTGTGTGTGAGATTCACTCCGGGGACCTCATGGGCTTTAAGTCAAAATATTCCGATGAATCTGCCCTCTGAATTGTTAAACAAAATGTTATCAGATAATCTGCAGAGAATTTTCCGGCGAGTCTGACAGCGCATCATCAAAGAGCATGGCATGGCATGCTCTTCCTCTCGCAAATGGGAATGAATTTCCTTGTTTTCCGACGAATGTATTTCAAGTAAAAAAAGAAAAAAATCAAGGAAGACTCAAGGGCCATAAGCCTCCCTAGATAATGTGTGGTAGTATTTTGAAACTTTCCATCCTTTCAAGGTATAACGTCTTCAAGCATAAGGATTCAATAAATGTGTTTGTCATTAGCCAAACGTTAAGATCCTATATCAAACGTTCGTGTCAAGGTAAAGATCTGATGTCTGAAACGTTTTCGACAAACGCGATAAGACGTTCTTTCTTCGTCCTTATCAATAAGTCTTTTTTTGGGGGGTTAGAGGAATTACCAAAGGTGATTGCATCAAATTCTTCAATCACAGATTCAAGATGGGTTCAGTACTGCCTGACTTGCAACCCGAAATGCATTCACGAAATATGTCGTCCTCCCAAAAGGTATTGAATCATGCGCAGTACCGAAAAATTCACATTACGATACTCTGTTGAAAAACTGGGTCGATGCTCTGTGTTCACGATGAGTTACCAAAATGTCATACACACGACCACTTGGGACCCAAACCAGTCACTCATAAGCGAGGCTGTAGGTGACGGTGATTCTCTCGAACTCCTACGATTCACGCGTCTCTCTTCAGTAGTGGCTGCAGCAGTGAATCAGCAGAGCGCAAGGCGCGCGAAGTAACTACGTCACATAGCAGAAAAAAATTAGATAAATGAATGTCTTCTTTGCGTACGACGATGTATTTGGTGACATATTTGCGTGCCCAGGCGTCTCACTTCTTCGACCGAAAACCTAAAACAGAAATATATATATTTTTCCTGAAGTGAGTTCCATAATTTCTGTGACCTATATATATATAATGACGGGTAGTTTCGACTCATCCCTCGTAACTACGCTCTTCCGATGGAATGGGAGTGCCATCTGTCTAGATAAGTGGATTTCGAAAACAGCAATATAAAAGGTATTATGAAATGATAAAAAAAAGGTATAATACAATTTTTTTTTTTTTCGTTTTTACTAAATGAACGGCGACTGGAATTGTTTCGGTGGGGAAATTCCGGATTATACGAATTATGGAGGAAACATCCTCATCTGGTCCGTTCCACTGTCCCTGCTTTTGGAAAGTTATAGTGCAGGAGGGGAGGATTATGTCAGTCCTCTATTCCCGTCCCTCTTGAGTCGCCTTTTGCGACGCTCAGGCGATATGTGGGGCAATATTCTCTCTCTCTCTCTCTCTCTCTCTCTCTCTCTCTCTCTCTCTCTCTCACACACACACACACACATATATCAAAAATCAATTATTTCCAGGGTTTACACAGCCCACTTGCACCCGTGTCTATAAGTTCAACTGAGCGAATTTTTAGACAGCCACACTTCTGATATTTGCCCGTGGAAATGGGACGGACTCCCTGCATATGAGATACGCGCCGTAAAGCCGCATTTTTTCCAAAAGTCACAGACAACAGAAACGGAATATACGTTGAGGGGTGGATAGAAAAATCTTTTTCTCATGTCAGATTCTTTTTTTTCCTTTTCAAGTTGATGGTGGATAGATTATTTTTTTTTCTTTTTTTTTACCTCGTCTGTCGGATCCCTTTTCGAAAATTCTCATAAGCTGAAAGTTGTGACCTCGTAATTACCTATGATTCCGCCGCTTTTAATGACGAGACAATGAAATCCGATCATTACGTCACCTGAGCAAAAGCCGCATTTGCCGCCCTAATTGGAAGAAACGTCATCGAAAAGAGCCTCATTTGGCCAGTTAACGACCGCTAAAGAGGTCGTTAACGGCGCTCGTTCGTTAATCTTGAAACGAGCTGCCTTCGTTGATGCCAATGTAATCTAGGTAACACAGACGTCTGGCTGTCTGTTGGGAGGAGGCTCCATGTCTGTTACGATTGTGTAGCAATTTACGTACGGACTGGCTTATCTGTGAAGGTAATTCTTGAAGCATTGAGCATAATGGTAGGATTCTTGAGCACGATGGGACGATCCTTCAGCACCATGGTAGGATTCTGGAGTCCTATGGTACTATCCTTGAGCACCGTGGTAGGATTCTGGAGTCCTATGGCACTATCCCTGAGCACGGTGGAACGATCCTTGAGCACCGTGGTAGGATTCTGGAGTCCTATGGCACTATCCCTGAGCACGATGGAACGAGCACCGTGGTAGGATTCTGGAGTCCTATGGTACTATCCTTGAGCACGATGGAACGAGCACCGTGGTAGGATTCTGGAGTCCTATGGCACTATCCCTGAGCACGATGGAACGATCCTTGAGCACCGTGGTAGGATTCTGGAGTCCTATGGTACTATCCCTGAGCACGATGGAACGATCCTTATTCTGGCTTATTCTGATACCTATTTACTCTTAAGTCAGACTTTTTTTTTTCCCTGAAGTCGAAAGTCGAAACACGGAGGAGAGAAAAAAGAAAAAATGAGGCCCTCATCAAGGCTAAGCCTCAAGAGAGACGAAAAGTATGAGAAAATGAGTAATTCTAAAGAGCCTTTGAGGAGGCTCCAGGGCTAGTGTTTAATATCCCGAGGGCAGAGGGCATATGGACAGCTCGGTATCTAACCAACATACACTGAAAAAAAAGAAAAATAGGAGTTTTGCCCGCTGGAGAGCAGACGAGATTGCCTGGGCTTGCATAACGCCAGTAGATTTGCTGTCAGGCACGTTACACTGATTTTACCTCCACACACACACACACACACACACACACAAGTAGTCTCAAAGCTCTACCCCTGTAATACGGGGATTTATTGATACAAGGAAGACATAAGCCAACGATATCCTACGTACAAGTTCATGAGGAGCACAGGGTATTAACCTCGGTAAAGTGGCAGAACAGAGTGTCATGTCCGTCTGTCAGTCTTTAGCTGGGGAGGGAGGTAAATGTGACTGAGGTCTCTTAATATTCTTGGCAGAGACACATGACGGCATCTGGATGCACATAATTTAACGGTAATCTCTCCTCCTCTTCTCATCCTTAGCCTCGCAAAAGTTAAGACTTCTTTTTTCCCCCCACCCTCATCTTCATCACAATCAATTACGCAGCTTTTTGTGGTGGGAGAGACACATAGCACTCTTTATATACGAAACGCATGTTAGAGTTTAGAACGTTAAGCTATAATGATATGGAAATCTCCAGTGTATTTTGCTGCACCCATATATATATATATATATATATATATATATATATATATATATATATATTATCATGACTATGTTTGAACGTTAAAGGCTAAGGAGAAAAAAAGTCCCCACTCACTGGAATTGGCCTTTCTCCGTTCATCCAATAAGCGTACAACTAATGCCATTATTCTCTCCAGCGGTGAACCCATAGCAGGCAGTGACCATTATGTAAACTCGAGATCACTAATTGCTTGCCCGTCCTCGCTCTCTTCCAGGGCGAGACACGAGAAGCTTTTTCCTCTCCTCTGATCTTTTCTGAGACTGTCTGAAATTTCTCTTCCCATTGTGAACGGAACACACTTTTCTGTTGCGAGTCAACCCTCTTTGTTCCGTTGCTCTTGCACCTTCTGTGGGTGTTATTCTGTAAGAGGCACTGTACTTCCCTCGCTCTGTTGTAATTCTGTTGTAGGAATGCGTTTAACTCTGTTTTTCTACGAGAACAACCACCGCTAATTTTTTTCTTTTTTTTTTTTTGTTCTACAACTTAAAAAATATCTAAATTTTTCTCTTTTCGTTTCCCGAGTTCCCAACTTAACACCTTACTGTCTCAGGCATCCCTATTACTTCTGTTCTTCTTCTTGTTCTTCTTCTTCTTCTTCTTCTTCTTCTTCCACCATCTTTATTTACATATCCGTGTTTCTTTCTCCCCTATTTATCTAGAATTGTGGTGCTCTACCCTCCCATCTTTTTTCCCCTCTCGTTTCAGTACGGTATCATTCCCCCCTTTTCATTACACTTCTTCTTTCTCTTGCCCTTTTTTAACTTAAGTTCTCCCCCTGTGTTCACACATTACGCTCTATGCTCCATCCTCTTAACGTGAGGGATGTTTTGTGGTTCCCTCGACCTCCAGTTGTTCCTCCATCACCTCTGCCTACTCCACCGCCTGCTCCATCACTACTTCTTCCCTCACGGCTACTGACTGACTCCAACTATCCCCCTCCATCACCGCTACTTGCTCTCCCCATTTCCACCACCTCTCCAACGCCGTCTGTCCCCATCCCTGGCGGTCCTCAGATGACCTTCCTTCACTTCGCTTCACTTCAGTCGCGACGGGACCTTCATCCTGACTTCGTTTTTGACCCTCTTCATTCACTAGTCAGTGCTGACTTCATCACCTATCATCATCACATCAACCTATTCGTCCTGTGAAGGTTGACATCCACCCTCGCTCGCTCCCTCCCCCGAAACGCGTGTCTTTTGCTTTCCTACTTACAATTCTCTCTCTGCCTCTTGTCCGTAAGAGTCCTCATGCTTCCCATCTACGACATCGTCTCTGGCCCCTAAGCCATAACCCCTTCCACTCTCGCTGGGTCACTCGGCGCCCCCTTTGCCAGAGAGCGTGTGTGCAATCTCTGGGCTAGATTAAACTCAGATGCAGTCGCCATGTAAAAGAAGGAAAAGATTATACATTCGTTTCTTTCATTCGCAATGAATGTGGGTGGATGGAGTGTACGTGTACGTGTGTGTGTGTGTGTGTGTGTGTGTGTGTGTGTGTGTGTGTGTGTGTGTGTGCGCGCGCGAGCTACGTCCGTCTGTCTAAACGAATGTGTAGGAAGAATCTAAACTCGATATCTACAGATTCATTCACGTTGTTTATATGACTTTACGTACCAGTGGGTCAGTGCCAGCAGACTCTTTCCATTCAAAACATTAATCACCGGCTGACACACACACAGACACACACACACACACACATAGACTAAAGAAAACCATTATTTGGACTAAAATTACTAAGGGCTATATAAAAGCGCACACTCCAATTATGGGCCGCCCGTGAATGTTTTGTTTTCGGTTCTTTTCCCTGTGAATCTAACGAGCTGAGAGTTATTGCCAACGCATTTTCAAGCGTTGTTAGTGTCTGTCGCTGGCTCAGTGATATCGAGTTAGTTCCTAGACGCAAAATAAAGATTTTTTGTTTTCTCCCACAGTAGGATTGATATGCCCTATTCATTCCCCATTTCTCACAGTAATCGTAACACGCCTATTTCGGGTAATGCATCCCATTTAGCAACAATCTATTTGCCTGATTCTTCGTTATTTTATTTAACGGTCTTTTGATTCAGTCAGGAAAAGACACAGGCAAAGAACGGGTTACAGACCAGGCCATTACTCGCGATAAGAAACTGGGAAGCCAGTTTGGCTAAATACTTCCCACACACACACGAAAAAAAAAAGGTCAGTCCATATATCTAAGTTCAGACGAGGGACATCAGGAGACCGTGTAAGGAGACAGGGCCAGCAGTGGCCGTAAACGTGCCCGAGACATGAGGAAGATTGCTACTGGTTGCAAGCCAGAGTAAAAGGAAAAGATATTACTTTGTTCTTTCCTCTTTCTCCCTACCACCGCGCCGCGCCCATACGAGCCGGCCTGTAACCCCCCTCCCCCCACGTCTGTTATGTAACTCGTTTCATGTAGCCGTTCAGAGCTTGCCTGAACGCTCGTATCTTCCATATCTGGTGGGGGGGGGGGGGTCCCTTCAGCACAAAGAAAAAAGCTTTTCTCTTCTCCCAAGTGTTCGAATTCTATAAGAGTGACACAGAGGAGATGGTGAGAGATACATATGCCAGCTCTATGAAGATCTTTGAGTCAATGATTCGACTATGTGCTCCGAGTAGTTCGACGATGTTTACTTGTCGTACCAAGAACCACCTCTGCTGTTATTTCAGAGGAGGGTAAGTGACTTCAGGTTGTGACACAACACGGGTCAGTTCTAGCATAAATCTGAAGAGGAACTCACAATAAATCGACGCCGTGGTACAAATGTAACGCCATCTACGGGACAAATTCGGCAAAACGTCCATTAACTCTCTTGCTATCACTTCTTTTCAATCATCCCTTTTCGTTCGTCGTGATGTTGGGGCCCCTCTCTCTATTCTGCGGGTATCATATGGGCCACTGCTCTCGTGAGCTTTCACTGTTGTGTATCAGCCACTAAGGCCTGAACCCGCAACGCGCGATTGGCTGCTGCTTCCCATAGTCTCTGTGTGTAGACCTGCCACACGAGGGTCGACCGTTATGCCTCCTTTTCTATTACAGCAATGCTGTAGAATTCTCTCTCTTCTTGTGTCTCTCCCGAGAAACTCTAATTGATTTCCAAGTTCTCTTTTTCATATTCTTCATTCTATCTTTCATCCGATATGACCTCTGATGAGGCATACTTTTGCCCATGATATTTGCTATTAAAAGAAAAATTAAAGATATTTTTCATTTTGTTTTACAAGATGTAGCTGTCTAAGATCCTGTTAAATCCCATATGCAGACTTGTACAGAGGGTTAAGACTGACGAAGTCTTATTTCCCATATGCCTCATGGGTTTGGGAAACCTTGAGGGCTGGGAGGGAAAAATATTATCATTTTCCTTTTTTACATATGATGGAGGCACAGAGGCCACGACGTTCCATCACTTTCCCTATGACAAGGTGGTTGATGAAGGCAGATATATATTTCCCCATGACTGATGAAGGCCTGGGGAACATACTGTGACCAAAAGGGTCAATATATACATTACCTGTGATGGATGCAGTTTGGGCCTGATATCAGGTGAATGGCGAGTGTCAATAATATATACATTGCCCGGTGATTGATGACTCTGTGTACGTTATCTAATGATAGGTGAAGGTTGATTGATGAAGGTTCATTATGATACCCGATAATTGATGAGGGTCTGCTCGGAAACTGATAATCGACGGAGGTGTGCTCATTACCTGGTGACTGTTTAAGAATGGTGGTTAACTCAGTGGTTGACGAACGTTAAGTACATCAACTCGTTGATCACGAAGGTCTGCTCTTTATCTGGTGATTGAAGGAGGTTATGTCCATTACTCGCTGATTGATGGACGCGGATGAATCACATGGTTATATTGATGACTGGCCAGTAAATTAAGTGACGACTGATGGAGGTTACGTGTTGGAGTAAAAGTGATAACTGGAACAGCAGGCCAGAGTGTAGAGTTTATAATCCACACGTATCGACACGTGATGGAAGAGTGCACGTCCCTTGTCGAGTGATGACAGTGCCATAAAAAAAAAAAAAACGAGGACAACCCATCATCGCTATAACGATACTAACACAGACTGAAACAGCAGGTATACTCAGATATCAATCGAAGCCAACTGTTCAGTCATGGACTGCTTGATTTGTCACAAACACGATGATCAAACCAAGATATGATATGCTCACCCAAACCACTTATATATCTATATCTATATATATATATATATATATATATATATATATATATATATATGGGACCCACGTTTACACTCCTTTCTATTGGTAACTTGAGAAATGTGAATATATCATTCCCTTGTCATCATGAGATCCATATCCCAAACATGGGCAACTTTTATAGGCTCGTGACGCCTATC
Source organism: Panulirus argus (assembly GCA_038088735.1). Lineage (NCBI taxonomy): Eukaryota > Metazoa > Arthropoda > Malacostraca > Decapoda > Palinuridae > Panulirus > Panulirus argus. The sequence goes on from JAYMFT010185956.1 coordinate 7,964, forward strand.
AGTGAGGGCCATTTCCCTAGACATGGACAACCCTAGGAGGCTCATGAAGGCCTGTTCGTGAAGACCATTGGCCCCTAAGAATAAAAAAACAACCCGAGCCGAGTTACGTACGTGTTGTCGAAGCGGTAGGAGCATAATGCAGCCCACTTTCAATAATAGAATTCCGGTTTCGAATACCTCTTTGTGTCGACGGGTATAAGCGATCCCACATACCAAGTGTATTACACACGATGCTTAGTTTTCTCTTCGTCTGGCATTACGGAGAACCCAAGTTCTGTCTGTTTCACGAGGAGCCCGGTCTTTTACGATGGTCCACACCCACAGTAGCCTAAGAGGTAATAGAGACGAGGAACACTTCGGTAACACTCGTGTGTGTGTGTGTGTGTGTGTGTGTGCGCGCGCTAATGATCCAGCACTTCATTGCATGATGTTTCTTTACGTTCACATGCACATATTGCGAGAAAACCTAACCGTTCCTCATGGACTCCATCCATAGACAGCTTTCCGCATATTGTAATCGCCCAACACGAAATCTCTTGCGCTCCTCATTTACATACATCGCTTCTTCGCTCGACCATATAATCTACTGAGCACCAGCTCATAACACTGACTGCCATTTGGTTAAGTATCTACAGCGGCTCCTGTAACTTTCATACTGAAGACAGAAAATATTTTCTCTTCGGCTGCTTTAACCGACAAAGACACACGCTCAATATGACCAATACTTTTTGACCTAGGGTCCTTTCCATTGGACGTGGCGGGCTATCTGGGCGCTGCGGGCTTGAGCCCCATAAGAGGGGGTTCTAGGGAAGGAAGATTAAGTATATATATATATATATATATATATATATATATATATATATATATGTGTATGTAAAGTCATGTGTGCCAGGGCTTAGTAAAAAGGCAAGGAGGGAGGAAGCAATATTAGTCTTGTTTTATGGAGCAAAATTTAATCGAGTCTGTTCCCAGAGAAAGCCAGGAATTTCATACCCTTAAGCGCCAACAGATATTGCAGGTGATTACACGGGCCCACTAACCATCTATTAAATCGTTCCCTACGCTTACTACAGTACGCGTGGTACAAGTAATTGTACCTATAATTTCAATTACATCTCCCTATTGTGGTACTTCATGTCACGTATGTTGGTTCTCATAATTCGTGCGGGATTGAATAATGAGAAGTGATTAACCGTATAGGAAAAAAATTGTATGTATAGACGAGCCGAAATGACGCCTTACCAAAAAGATAAATGGAGGACTCGTCATACCCAGTTTTCCTGTGACCATTTGCCATAACGAGGGATCCTAAAATGAGATGGCGAGCCGAAGAAAACTGAGGCATATTGTCCAAACACTATATGGCAATGGTCGCTGGACGAGAGAGGGTATACTCGGAGAACCATAAGGAAAAGATTACATTTTAGGCACTTCAGGATCGAGGTACATTTTCATGGGGAGACAATATCCAGGAAGCACTCTGAAAAGGGTCGTGAACTGTTGTGGGATGAAGGATAACGTCTCTGAAGAAAATTTCAATTCTCAGGAATCTACATCTGATCACACACACACACACACACACACACATACACATATACGAGTGTTGAACACTCTCTCCCATACCGTACAAAGAGTTTACCACACAGATGCAGAGTGCAGATGTTTCTGTCCGTACCGTACGCTTTGGCAATCACACACACACACACACACACACACACACACACACACGCACACACACGCACACATGCCCTGGGCGCGACAGTCGGCCTGCATCCATCCCAGGTGTTCACCCTCCCCTATGGGCTTATCGATAAATGATTACCTGGCTTTGACGTGTGTGTGTGTGTGTGTGTGTGTGTGTGTGTGTGTGTGTGTGTGTGTGTGTGTGAGTGTTTTAACAATGTCACAAACCAAAGAACTGTAGTTTCACGCGTCATATTTCGACTCCCATAGGTGGCCAGAGCCGTTGGCACTTGTTAAGCGTACTCAGGCGTCTCCATAATGGCACGGTCGTGGATGAATTACCGGAGATCTTCGCTCCCCACCCTCATTTATGCAGGAAAGCGGCTTGGCTGTGACTAGGATTAAGAGAGACTGAACAGGCTAGGGGGATTGGCACGGGCAGAAGGCTTTGGTAGGATCGACTAGCCGAAGGAGGGAGGTTCAGATCATAATACTCCGGGCGACAGTCTTGAGCGGCTGTCGGAGGCCACACACACACACACACACAGCACCAAGGGCACCACCTCACCCAGCGACTTGATTTTACTTAAAGCCTTCTTCTTCTCCTTTTCCTTCTTCTTCTTCGTCTTCTTATTCTTCTTCGTCTTCTTCTTCTTCTTCGCCTTCTTCTTCTTCTTCTTCTTCTTCTTCTTCTTCTTCTTCGTCTTCTTCTGCCGGTGCTTCAAACTACTGCTGAAGCTTCCGGTACATCAAATCTAAAAACGTTGGATCATTCAGACAAAGTCAGAAACCAAAATTTCTGAATTGTCATAAATTCTCTCTACCGGTTTATTAGCTATGCATGTCGAATTAATGACCGGGCGACAAAAAAGAAAAAAAAAAAAACGAAAAATCTTTCACAGATATATATATATATACCGTGCTTAGCTATTTGCATTTATGTAAATGATTTTTGTCCGTTCGCGGAGTGGCACATGGCCTCGCTGCCCAGCAGATGTTCAACATAATATAAAAGAATTATCGCCTTTTTTTTTTTTTTTTATTACTTTACGCTTAACTGCCCAAGAGTTCGCCTGGGAGTAGACTTTTAAGAGCGCTTGGGAAGGCCCGGCAGCCACACGTTTTAGGCTAAAACGTGACTTCAGCTCTGCAGCCTGGTAGAGAGAGAGAGAGAGAGAGAGAGAGAGAGAGAGAGAGAGAGAGAGAAAAAAAATATTGCGAGTACCTCAATAAAGAAAAAAAAATCGCTTTTCCTTTCACCAACATTCACCGAAGTTAATTCAACTGAAACATTATTGTATTCTTCATCAATACCTTGGTGTTATTAATGATCTCATCACAGCTCAGGTAACATGAGGTTGTATAATCTACAGCTGATCACCTTATCATACACTTAAAAAGTAACTTTCAGCTACAAAACCCGAAAAATTCTCTGTAGTTAAAGTACCGAAATATTCTCTAAAAATATATTACCCATGTGACATGAAATCTTTTTTCCAATCTGTATATTTTGTCAGTAACACGTCGATGCAAAGATTCATATATTCTCACTGAAGTGAGAATTGAAATTATATCATATTCACTATTCGTGTGACGAGTTGAATGCTATTATGCATAGCATGAGTAACAATTGTCCTTTTTCGTGTGACGAGTTGAATGCTGTTATGCACAGCATGAGTAACAATTGTCCTCACATCTATCATGAGTTTCTGATTGCCGGTATGGTACATCGTGTGATGTGTGAAGGCCTTAGAGGGGGACTTTCATCCCGATTGCCACAAACCCAGATACTCTGATTGGCACAAGATGAAAAGCACTTACTCTCTAACGGCCCCTCAAAAAAAAAACGTAAAACAGGCCATTTTGTACTTTGGTCATAAATCACCACATATGAAGGTACCGGAGGACAATGCATGAAAAAGATAAGGCATTAAAATTGTAGTTTTTCGAAGTACTTTGAGATAAAGCGCCTTTAAACTGCTACCCTTAGGGGGCTGGAGCAGTTCTGATTACCAAGGTTGATTCAAATCGCTGCATAATCTGCAGATTTTTAGAAATTGCATCGAAAAGAAATCGAAAGTACTAAGGTATTGCTTAACTGTACCAGATGACATAGTTTTGTGCCTTCTTGTAACAGAAGGCAAAGACCGTTAGTGACTTTAGCTACCTGTGAAAACAGCAAACACACACACACACACACACACACTCACACACAAAAACACACAAACATACACACACACACACACACACACACACACTCACACACAAAAACACACAAACATACACACACACACACACACACACACACACT
>JAYMFT010185967.1:0-11956 GCA_038088735.1 Panulirus argus
ATATATATATATATATATATATATATATATATATATATATATATATATATATATATATATATATATATATGTAAGTCACTTCGGCGAGCTTTTATCATCCCAATAGTGTCTCTTCGAAGAACTTCTCACTCTACAGGAGGTCATCCTTTCACTGCTACTGATTGCAGAGCATCCTTGAAGCTACAGGAGCACCTCCTTCCAATAACCATCCACCCCACCCCGTCCGTCTCCCTACATCTCCCCTTCCTCCCCACCATCTGTCTCCCCCCACCTCATCCTTTTCCTAAACCCACCACTTCTCCCAACATCCAACACACTTCCCCCTCCCCCCTTTTCCATCCTTCCCGTTGCCTAGTCTCACTCCCCACATCCGCCCCACACCCACCCCACACCCAAGTGGAGGGGCCCTGGTCACATTACCCCGTCAGGCGAGCCACCAGGCCCCCACCACCACCGCTAACCAGCGCCAGCAGGAGCCACAGCCAGACCGCCGCTGTGCAGCTCCCGATACAACGGCGTGACAGGCACCTGTGACGTCACTGACAGTTGCCAGCAGGTAAATAAAGCCGTCGCTCGAGGCGGCCCCCTCCCTCCCCTCCCACGAGCGCGGTCGGCAAAATACCCGTCTTTTGTCGTGCCCAATAAACGACGTGTCTCGGGCTCGGCTTTTGTCGGGTGCCTTTTTGTGCATTCCCTCGCGTCGCGGCGAGACTGAATGTGACGCGCATGGCAGACTGTAAATGTGACGCACGCGACTTTGCACACACACACACACGGGGGGGGGGGGAGGGGAGGCGGTAGATAGGGCCACGCCCAGTGCATGACGTCATAGTTATCGACGACAGATCCCCCTCTCTTCCTCACCGCCTCCGGTCGCGCACACGCTAGTTGCATAACATCATTGTCTGTCGGGATAGATAATCATATCGTGACAGCCATGGCGTTACGTCATTACCCGAAATCACCCGAAATTAGGGGCTTTACTTTCCGTTACAGCCGTAACATGACGTCACTGTCTCTGAGAGAATGGATAATATGCTTATCGTAGCCGATGGGTGACGTCAGTATCTTTAGAAAACATAGTTTTCCTTGCGTGACGTTCGTTTCCTAGTGTGACGTCACGGAAACTAACGATAAATCTGGCCTTGTTGTCTCGCCGTCTGGTGCCAGTCCGGTGCGTGACGTCATAGTTAATGAGGACTAATACGGTCGTCCCTAACTGTGACGTCACAATCCATTCGTGACGTCACAGATAATGACACACAAGTTTCTACTCTTGTCGAGACAGCAGTGACGTAACACCACGTTCTTCGTGACGCCACATCTGCTATGACATCATAGTTAACGACTCCACTGTGACTTGGTACATAAGACTGTGACGTTTTTGGTGCGTTCCTGACCGTGACGCATTCACTGGCCTCCCAAGGTCGAGGACGTAGGTTCGAATCCTGGTTGCGGCAGACGGTCTACGGTCACCCCAGCTGCTCGTCCACCCCTAGGGGTTGGTCGATAAGATGGGCGCACGCACGCACGCACACACACACACACACACACACACACACACACACACACACACCGTACTTGTGGTGACGATGCATCAGTCAGCAATACAGTAGATGGCACAGTCCGCCGGGCACGTCACAATGTGGCGCCACAGAACGATGAATTAGATATCAACGTTCAGAATGTCTTAGTTATGTTATCATGAGCGACTTGAGGTAACATACGAGTATACGTTACCAGTGTGAGAGAAGCGTTGGTGACTGTGGGTCAGCTGTTGCCTCAACGGGCGGCGTCCTTAATGTACAGAGAGGAGGCGAGAAGGGGTCTCGAAGGACAGTGGTGCCCATGCGGAATGAAGATGCACTGAGACGGATTTGTACTCTACACATGGCGTTGTAGGGAAACAGAATTTCTACCCTGTGTTCATTGACGGTGTGCAATTAGATGCCCATACATCCCTCCACACAAGGTATATGGACCTGACTACAGTAAAAGTTATCATAAAAGTTATACATTTATACCTACAGGGGTTAGTCAGCTCCTCTGCTCGAGGGGGAAGTTGCAGAGTCTGATCCCCAGACATCTTAAATGTCAAGACTCGGGAACGGTGTACGTCATCCCCCGCCTGAATGTTTCAGGGGTGCTAATGTGGTTCCCAGTGACCTGGTGTGGTGAGGGGAGGGGAGCCATGTGGTAGCCGGGGGAGGGAAGGGGGGGGCGGCGGGGGGTGGAAGGAGCCTTGTGGTACCCGACATAGGGCGTGGGGGGCAGTATATTGCCCCAGTAATGGCTATCCCTGGTGGGAGGACAAAGAGAGAAGAAAGTAACCAAGGTTCAGCTAGTGCTTGTAGACTCGAGTCTTACAGGCAGAGAGGTTACAAGAGGAAGGGAGGATGAAGGAAGGAGGAGAGCATCGCATCTTAGCTGTTCCAGGGACGGAGGGGTGTCATGCACGGCCGACCTCCACGTAGACGCCAGGGGGAGGCCGAAGCAGCAGCCAGACGCGTGCCTTGGGTCCGAGCCTTGGTGGCGGACACACACACACACACACACACAGAGCTCACGAGAGCAGTGGCCACAGTACTACGTCTGTAGCAGGAAGACTGTAGCAACATCGCGACGGTCAAAAAAATAGAAGTGTTGGATGCAAAGAGGTGATGCCAGGAGGATTAACGACAAAGAAAGATCTTCATGTCACTCTCAGTAATAGAGAGGTGGAGGAAGAACAAGCGCTTCGTCCTAGGGCGAGTAAGTCTCCCGTAGATACCAACAACAGGATGAAAACTACAAGTAATCAGGAGAATCAGTGACACCAGGATATGATGTTCTGAGTCCAGGTCGTCCACACCAGGCAGATGCAGGTCTCATGATCTACTCGTCAAAAGCGCTACACATAACCAGAGTTGGAACAGTTTATATGATGAATTGAATAAGTCAGAAAAACTAAGATTAGTTCAAGGGTAGATTGTAGGCTTCCAAACAATGCTTGGAAAACGATATTGCTTTGGTTGAGATAAGTAAGTGATAGTAATTAGTTTTCAGTAATTAGTAACTGACAAAAAAAAATGATCTCTGAACATTTTAACAACCCAGCATCAACTGGTTTCTGTTATGATATGACCGCGAGGGTAACACAGGAATTGATATACTTGAAAACTGCTCTATAAATCAAACGACCCGAAACCCAGCTAGTGGTAATATTATCTCAGATTCACTGGGTTCCACGAACACAGATCTCTTTAGCGCCTGTGAGTTCGGTGAAAAGCTTAATATTATTGATAATAATATTATCCAGTGAACTCTAAACTTCTGCGTCACTGTCAGAGATAACAGCATGATACCTAATTCTACATCAGCAAATTTCAGTGATATCTGTCACCAGTAGACACTACTGTTTCAAGCAGGAAAAGGTCTTGAAAAGTTTATTCATAGGAAAAGCAAAATTCATTCAACTTATTTTTATGTTTCAGAGTTCATCCCCGCAGTGAAATTTCCCGTACACACTTCCCTACAAGATATCCACAGCAGTATACCTTCCCTATCCTACCTGGTGTTGTCTTCTCAGCTTTGTATCCTGCTGGCCGTTGAGCCAGAGGGAGAAGTGGGTGGGTAGTCCTTCTGCTTTGCTTCTTGTCTCTACTACAAATAGGATCGTGACCGGAGATATCCTCATTACGGACCATCAGGTTCTTCTCGTATACCAAAGAATGATAACCAAGGCATCTGTATAACACCTCCAGCTTTTGGGAAGAAGGCTTTATGATGTTGAGTGTGCGAGGCTTTCAGGATAGAGTAGAGGATATGGTCGTGCCCAACATGCTGATGCTATTACAGGGTTGACGTGTGGTGTTTTGAAGTTGAGGAGAATGAAACAAGTGACACTTAGAAAGAGATATAAGGAGAATGTATTCTTCAGCACTATTAGATTTAGCCGAGATTATGCGCAGGTCCAAACCGAAAGCGGGAGGGTGTTCAGTAACAAGAGGAAAATGAATATTGGAATGAGAAAATGAGAAAGTGAGTTGCAGTATATAAAGTAGACGCATCATTGTAAGGCTGAATAGGATTAGAAGCTTAAATCATTTATGAAAAAAAAAAAAAAGAGCAGGCGATAGGACACAGTCCCGAGGAACGCCACTATTGATAGGATAAGAAGAGGAAGTCACTACGTCAGCGACTATGGGAAGCCACGCATCAGGGAACAGAGAGAATGAGGAAGACCAGAGGAAGGGAATTCAGAAAGCTAAAGACTTATGTCACACATTACCAAGTGCGTTGGAGACGTCGAGGGCCACTACAAAAGTTTCGCCAAAATCCCAGGGAGGAGAGAGAGGAGAACCAGAGATGAGTCACACAAGAGAGAACGTTACCAGTAGACCTTGCTCAGCGAAGGCCCCATCAGTGATCAGGGGGACGGGAATAGGATTCTGAATAGTTGAGAAAGTGAGAGTTAAGGAGAGAGTTTCAAAGACTTTGGAAACAAGCTTTAAGGACAAGCGCTCGCCGACAAGTGCAAATGTTAGATCATGACGAGGTAAGGAAAATATAGCTGTTGAAAAAGATCAACGAAAGAGAGATGTTTAACCTCTTGTGTACGACTTTACGACCCATGGGTTTGACGACTGATTGTTAACGCAGTGTTTGCCGTTGCACGACCCCCGGGTGTAACGGCTTAAACACTTAATTAACCGCACATGTATATACCGGTACGAGTCTTGAGTACGATGCCCTGGAATTTGACTTGACCCTTTTGAGTGTGGTCAAAGTTCAGGCTGTCATAGTGAAGGGTCGTAGAGTTTAAGGGTCATGTATACTGAAGGGTCGTTCAGTTAGTGTTTAAAAAGGTCGTATCGTGGTGTTTATGGGATTAAGGTATAATGTTACGCGAAACAAGTGACTGTTCCTGAGGTCGTAAACTTTTCTAAACAGCTTTTCATCTATACTGAAAATGAATGAATGAATTAGGTACTAATATGCAGATAGATTCGGAAGGAAAGAAAGCCATTTCCGAAACTGAATATCTGCACCAACTGTAACTGGAATAGACCAGTGGACTCAAATCGTAGTGAACCGGTTTGAACTGGGGCTTCACCTCCTGTGCAGCACCTGCGTTGGACTCGGGTCACGGGCGGTACACCCAGCGGATCACTCGACCCAGGCCGGTATAGCGGTATAGCGCCACATTCTCGGGGATACAACCGGCCACCAGCACAGTGGGCTAGTGTGTGTGTGTGTGTGTATTGTGTGTAGCCATATGGACACCCAGGAATTCATCACATACCACTCATATCGACCGGATATAATGGGGCAGAATGAATACTTGGATTGGCTGTTAACCGGCCGTCCGGTCTGGAACTCGGGCCTGAACGCCGGTTAACAATTGTAACAGTTTATGAATAAGGAGCGTATATTATTCCTAAAGATATTGTGTGTAGTGATTTATTGAGGGTTATGAAACACTTTTCATGAGCCTCCACTGGCGAGGCATGTTGTTACCACGGGTCCTCTCCTCACCCTCCACTGTTGGATGTAATGTTTTTCTCCAGTGTGTACCTATGTTCTTCATCCTGACCCTTCTCATATGATGCATCAGTAGGATGTTCCTCATCCTGGTTCTTCTGTCACGGTGCTTCAGAAGGATGAGATTCATCATGTGTCTGTCCCTCCGTCGCCAGCCAGCGGGTCTTGACCAGCCAGGCCAGTGTGTATTATTACAGTCGTACAAGACAGTAGTGTGTTGGTTATACCACGGTGATCTGTGTGTTGATTCTACCCTTGTGGTCTGTGTGATGGTTCTACCCTAGTGGTTTGGATGATGGTTCGACCCTAGGGCTCTGTGTGATGGTTCTACCCTAGTGGTTTGGGTGATGGTTCTTCTCTAGTGGTCTGTTGTGATGGTTATACCCTTGTGGTCTGTGTGATGGTTCTACCCTTGTGGTCTGTGTAAAGATACTACCCTCATCGTCTGTGTGATTATTCTGCCCTAGTGATCCATGCAACGATTCCGCCCAAGTGGCCCTTGTGATGGTTCTGCCTTAGTGGTTCTGTGTTACGGTTCTGACCTAGTGTGATGGTTTCCGTTTTCTTTCATTCATCTCCCTCAACCACCACCACCACCACCATCTCTCTCTCTCTCTCTCTCTCTCTCTCTCTCTCTCTCTCTCTCTCTCTCTCTCTTTATGTATGTATCGCTGACCCCGAACCTTCTGGTTGCGGCCCTGGGTCTGGGCCAGTAATGCCCGATCTTTAAGACCAACTTTCACTCGACTCAACTCTTGTAAAGTTTGTAAGGCACCATTACAGCCGGGGCCTAATACCCCCCCCTCCCCTCCCCCTCCCCCCAAGCCACCCACTGGTATTAAGGCGCAGAGCAGCAGCAGCATCAGGCTAACCGTCGTGGCTTAATACCGCGTTTTCTATACATATTCTTTACTCGTAATTTCATCATTCACGAATATTTTTACTTGCCGAGACATGGCAACTTAAACCTCTGGTCTGCCGTTGTCACTTATGTAAGTCCGTATGGACTCTGCGTGTAACAATGTCACCGGTGCTCCCCAAGATACAGGATTCGTTCGATCTTGGAATGGTACGTAAAGTAAAGGATGAGAGGCATCATGTTTTGTGATGGCAGGCCTTGTGTAGTCTCGCTATGAGTCTAGGCCCTGTAGCAAGCACTGTTATTACCGATAGGCCCAGTAGCAAGCATTGTTATTGTATTGATAAATTTGATGTTAAATAAAAGCATATGAACTCCTACTGAAGTGCAATTTCACATTCATATATATATATATATATATATATATTGAAGGCTATACTCACGGACAGATGCCCACATTAAGGCTGGACATAAATTAGAATATGAAAGAGGGTTTGTCACAGAGAGGGAGAAAGAGGAAGAAAATAATAAATTTTGGAGAAACTGGCAAATCTACTTTCAAGAATTGGCAGATCGTAATTGTTAGGAGAGACGTGAGGGGGTAAAGTGTTCCAAAGTTTTGCAATGTAGGAAAGACAAAAAAAAACAGACGCCACAACGGCCCACCCTTCATCTGCCAAGAGCCACACAGTAATCACGTGATGCAGTAGTCTGCCGAGTATTACGTGGTCTTGATATTGGCGAGGGCACACTGGGGGCCAGCTCTCGGGAGCACACGCCAAAGTAATATCTCCAGAAGAGGGAAACTGAGCCAAGACTTCGCCGTAAAGCCAGTGAGTCAAGTTGCGAGATCAGGCTGGGATGGGTAATACGTCGGTTAGCTTTTGACTCAACTCTGTCAAATATATATGTAGAGCTAGAGCCACCCCAGACGTGAGTACAGTACTCCATTCAAGGACGGGTCATCCCTTTGTATAACTGGAAGATCTGTTCACGAACAAACAATCTACGTCATCTATACAGGATTCCCACTTTCTCTGAGGCAGACGTAGCTTCCTGGGTTAAGACTGCTTAATTGGTACAGCAATACCCAGAATGTTTATTGTGTTGAGTGGCGGAGCTGCAGATTTATTAAGGGAGACGGGGTGTTGTGAGGGGAGTTAGAATGACTGATGGACAGAAACTGGGTTTGTGAGGCATTGAACTTAACCAAGTTGCCTCTGCCCCACTCGGAAATCCTATCCAAGTTTGTAGAGGAAGTTGTGATGAGACGGGGCACAGATCGAGCCGGAGAGGGTGGAGCGGATTTTGAAAGAAAGTGGAGGAATGCAGGGTTAAGTACTCAGCGTATGAATGCATTTGATCATCTGTTGAAGAGGATATCGTTAAAAGAATGTAGGAGTGTGAAAAACAATTCAGAACCCTGAGGAACATTGCCGTTGATAAAAGATAAGAGGGATGTAGTTGATTCATCGACGAGAGAGGAAGCCAGATATGAGGGAGGAAAGCAGAGGAGGTAAGCCAAAAATGAGAAGCTTGGAGATAAGACCCTGACGCTATACCCTGTCAAAAGCTTGTCATATATCAAGGGCGACAACGTAGGATTCTCCAGTCTCTCAGAAATGACCCAACATTAGTAAGACAGGTAAGGATATCACCGGTGGATCTTGCCGAGCAACAGCCACACTGATGACTGGAGAGGAAATTGAGACTCAAAATGTTTAAGGATATGGGAGTTGAGGAGGAACTCAAGAGACGCTGAAAATAGTAAACGTCACAGTAACAGTGCGATATTTGGAAGGGCGAAAACGGCCATCTTTCTTTCAGACAGGCTGTACCAACGCCTGTGTCCAAAGGGGAAGAATAAACTCTTGTGTTTTTAAGCGCAAGTGGAACAGACAAGCAGGCACAGGCGCAAGCTCAGGAGCACATTTTCCCTCAAGGCACGAGAATGGGTGTAATCTGGTCCATTCTCATCGCCTGTATTGAGGAAGGTGCTTTGTGGATTGTACGAAAAGAGGGACAAAAGGATTAGCTTGGAGGAGCATCAGGGAGTAAGGTTGTTAAGTCAGAGGAGATAAAGGGAACCAAAAAGAGCTGTTCTGTCAACAGGAGAGACAGCAATGGTGCCGTCAGGACGGAAAGGTGGAGGAAAGGCGGCGTGACAGAAACTACTAAATATGCCTCACGCAGTATCGTGCCACATTGGCGACGTCCGTGGCCACAACTTTAGCCCCATCGCCAAAACTTGTAACTTGGCTGACACACTCTCTGGTGTCCTCTCCCTGCAGCTCATGGTCACCCTGAGGCTCAGTGGTCGTGTGTACCTTGTAGTTAAGTTGCCACACCTTGTAACTTACTGGTTACATCTTTTGTCCCGTAGGCACAGCCCATAGCTCTGCTTGGCTGCAGAAACTTGCCATTCCGTGGCTCCATCTTGTACCCTCTTCGCCATACCTTGTATCCTCGAGGCTATGCCTTCTATCCTCTTCACTATATCTTGTACTGTAGAAGCTATACTTTGTATCCTCTTTGCTCTGCGTTGTATCCTTGAGGTTTCACCTTCCATCATCGAATCAACACCTTATATTATATCCCACAAGCCACATCTTTGAGCCCCATGACTACACAAATCTGCGACCATACCTTTCGACTCCTGAACCACACCCTGTACTTCCCCATCCCTCCCTCTGTTGTAGCTTCTCGGCTACACATTGTAGCACCGAAGTCTTTGACTGCGAAGTTATCCTCTAGTGATGTGCCTCCCGTAAGCCTTGGTCGTTAAGGCCGTCAACGTCAATTTACAATGACCAACTGGAAAATATTTAACACCTGTTTAAGGTGCTGAAGACAATGCTAAGACCACAGGCACTCCCACTGTGTGTCTGGTCCCTTGTCTTTCCTTCTTAAGTGATGTCAATATATACTGTATGAGAATGCCGACCTCAAAGCCACTTCACTTCACGTCCTGATCACTTGTTATTGACATTTTCAAGAAGAAAATTCCTTTCCACTGAAGTTCAAATAGTTTTCTTTGAAGAATGAATCCAGAAATTAATGACAAAGAGTTGTCGAACCCTGGTACTTTCAAGTGTCGATCATTATGTTGGTGCTTACGTGAAGAGACCAAGTTTATTAATGTCATCTCGCTGTGGCCGCTTTTAGCGGTACCTTAGATATCTTGGTTCTTTTCTTTCCATTAAATATATACACACGTTATGCATTACGTCACACCTCTAAGATTTCAGAAACCTTGCAACTCTTGAAATTCACTTTACGAAGATGTTGACAGAGTTACTTCAAGAAAAGAGGGAGACCCTTGGCTGAGAACACTATGTTATCAATCCTGAACGTTACTAAGGATTTCGTTCGCTCCGAAGACGTTACTATCTATAACAATTTACACCGTACACACTCAGTGACAAGTTATTCGTTTTTCATAAGATTTTCAAGACGCGAAAAAAATTATCTAATCACCTAGTTGTTCAGAGTAGATATCGTTAGTTTATTAATCATGCATGAAAATATGTCCAAATGGATTGAAATGTTTAAAAATGGCTGTACAATTGACGCTGACCCAGAACATTTGGGGCGGCCGTCCACATCACCATTGTTGGACATTTCGGTCCATTATGAGCATTTCATTCCATTCTCACACGCTCCACTGTGGCAAGACAAGATCACCATACTTCACGGTTATTTGTCTATGAATTTCAGATCACTTTTCGCCCTCAGAGCAAAAAAAAAAGAAAAAAGTGAACGATCTTCTCTTTCCTGTAAGTTGACAAGGATACGACCATGTTTACACCGTGAATGCAGCCAAGCAGCTGAGTGTAAAAAGGTATCATTCCCATGCAGCAGCGACCGCCACGCTCATTATTTGCAGCCCCACCAGCATCAGTAGTGTAAACAGTTCTGGAAACCGAATGACAATCGCACTGCGTCGTCATGTCGTCATTTAGTCGTATGCTACCCTTTAGTTGCCTAGTAATAGACGCACCCGCTCTGTGTACAGTAAGGATAAGAAGTTTTCCATAAATTAGGTGGAATGAAAGTCCTTGTTGCTATAGGCGTGCCCTATCGTTAACGCCTACCCTGCAGATATAGATGCTGTTGTATCTTGAATGACAAGTACTGCCCGAAACACTGAGCCCCGACGACATCCATAGCAGTGGTTCTTCAAGTGTTCTGACCCAATTAACCCCTTGGTATTCAAAGTGTTTTGACTGGCATTACATTTCATTGAATGTTTTTGATATAGAAATAGATAAGTAGATAGATGAAGTCCGTTTTACTAAAAGTAGGGAAGTGGATTCTCTACCATAACAGGAATGGGACTAAACTCTGTGTTAAGGGAAGAAGGTGAATGGTATCTATTTGAAGGTAGCGAGGGGAATGGAATTTGTGTTAAGACAAGGAAGCCAAAGATTAACTCAAAGAACACTTCGCTCTGGGACCAGACGGAATTCCAGCTGTTGTCCTTCAGAAGACAAAGATGGCAACAACAGGGCCCTTAGATAAGAGCAGCTCAGACAAATTACATAGAATGGCTTTCGCAACACGGCCGTCTTCCATTTGCAATTGTCTCTCTTACAGTACAATAGATAACCTTCATCTCGTTGATATGCTGTAATTTCCAATTCGTGATTGTCTATTTGTACTGTGCAGGGAAGGAGTCTTGCACTCGCGTGGCCCTAGGTTCTTGAGCTAAATAAAATGAACCAACAGTTGGAACCTGAGTGGGGTTTCCCCAGCCATTTCTTTGATGACCCTCTCCCCCAGACACAGGCTGTTGATCATACCCCAGGATGAGTTCCTACCCCAGACACAGGCTTTTGACCATCCCCAGGATGAGTGCCTCCCCCAGACACAGGCTGTTGACCATCCCCAGGAAGAGCTCCTCCACCAGACACAGGCTGTTGACCATCCCCAGGAAGAGCTCCTCCCCCAGACACAGGCTGTTGGCCATCCCCAGGATAAGCCTTACCCCCAGAAACAGGCTGTTGATCATCCCCCAGGATCCTACCCACAACATTCGATTAACACCCAGTTTTTTTTTTCTTTTATGTTGAAGGCTCCAGTCACGGACAAAAGTCCACATCAAGGCCGGGCCCTAATTAGATATAGAGAGAATTGAGAAAGGGGGAAAAACAGACAGGGAAAGTATTTACAAATTTTAGACAAATTGAAAAACATGTCTCTTGAAATAAGCCAGGTCATAGTTATTGGGAAAGACACGAGAAGGAAGAGAGTTCCAGAGCCTCGACGTGTAGGGAAAGAAGCAGTTATTAAAACGGCACACCCTTGAATTGCTGATGGCCACACAATAATCAAGTGACGCAGTAGCTTGCCGAGTATTGCATGGTCTAACTAGTGTTAGGGGCACACAAGCAGCCAGCTCTCGGGAGCAAAAGCCAAAGTAATGCCTATAGAAAAGGGAAAATGAACCAACATTGCGGCGTAGAGCAAGAGGGTCAAGTTTGGAAGTTAGCCTGGGAGTTTATAAGTCGGATTGCTTTCGACTCAACTCTGTCAAGTAAGGAAACAGAGCTAGAACCACCCCAAATGTGGGAG
>JAYMFT010185978.1:0-11956 GCA_038088735.1 Panulirus argus
CACATATATATATATATATATATATATATATATATATATCTATATATATATATATCACTTGGTGTTACCGGACTCCTTCTACTCGAGGTTACGTTAGCCGTGGGTAAAAAGTTACATATGGCGAGATTGTATCATTAGATGTACAGTCTCGTCAAAGAAACTCACTTCAGACGAGTTTACATTTCCCTGCTTCTGTATGTAGCGCAGCCTTGGGCTGGATAGAGATTCTGGGTTACACCAAGATTCTCTCCTAGACAGAGATCCCAGGGTACTTGTAAATGACCAATGAGGTAAACGCTGACCAGTGGACAACAGATCCTCAGTTTGGCTCTGCCCATCTCGAGAACGTCACCTCACCGACGACCTCTCATATCATGCTACACACACACACACACACACACACACACACATACACACACTCACACACCAAATATATGGCCACAACAGATGCGAATTGAACATTTCGATTCTGCCACACATGTCAGGATATTAAAGAGAAAAAATCGTTTTTGTAAATATTTTTCAAGAATAAATATACCCCACAACAGTAATCACAGGAGACATAGGTTATAGGTTTATGGTGTTGCCGAAGTATGATGCAAGGCATATATCAGCATCTCTGTAGCACAGAGATAATCAGGGGCTGGAAGAACGCCCACCATACTTGTCGGTGGGTGAGGTGTGCCACGCCCGTGAGTGGGCTGGAGGGACGCCCCGCCACCGTTACCTCTACCCACCACCACGTGCTGGCGCTAATTACCCTCCACTCATTACGCCAACCCGACTAAGACTAATGGCTTATTTTCCATGATCATTCGCTAATCCTCTACCTTATTAATCTTTTTTTTTATCCAATATTTTGCAGCGATCAGGCACAAAGAGAAAAAAAGAAGACACTACATCCGGGTTGTTCGAGCTCAGCCAACGATAGTTGATCGTGTGAGAAAAATCTTTGTTCCAATAATCAGATTGTATTAATCGCCAGCCACGGCCGTTACCGCCGCCGCCACCATAATTCCTGCATTTTTGGATTAATCGCTTAATTGGGCCCGTAAGGCGATTATGGGGCCGTAATAATCCCAAGTTTGTGGCCGCTGGACTCCGCTATTTCAGCCTCCCGTGGGGTGATACGGACGGCGAAGGACTGTAGTCACGGCACACGGGGCGGTGGACGATGCGCTCACAACACACACCACACCAAGCGCTCACAACACGCACCAAACCAAGTGCTCACAACACACACCACACCAAGCGCTCACAATACACCACACCAAGCGCTCACAACACACCAAACCAAGCCCTCAGAACACACACCACAGCAAGCGCTCACAACACACACCGCACCAAGCGCTCACAACACACACCACAACAAGCACTCACAACACACGTCACACCAAGCGCTCACAACACACCACACTAAGCGCTCACAACACACACCACACCAAGTGCTCACAACACACACAACATCAAGCGCTTACAACACACACCACACCAAGCGCTTACAACACACACCACACCAAGGGCTTACAACACACACCACGCCAAGTGCTCATAAAGCACACAACACCAAGCGCTTACAAAACACACCACACCAAGCGCTCACAACACACACCACACCAAGCGCTCACAACACACACCACAACAAGCGCTCACAAAACACATCACACCAAGCGCTCACAACACACTACACCAAGCGCTCACAACACACACCACGCTAAGTGCTCACAACACACAGAACACCAAGTGCTCACAACACACACAACACCAAGCGCTTACAACACACACCACACCAAGCGCTTACAACACACACCACACCAAGCGTTCACAACACATACCACGCCAAGTGCTCACAACACACACAACACCAAGCGCTTACAACACACACCACACCAAGCGCTCACAACACACACCACAACAAGCGCTCAAAACACACATCACACCAAGCGCTCACAACACACACCACACCAAGCGCTCACAACACACCACGCCAAGCGCTCACAACACACACCTCACTAAGCGCTCACACTCTGTTACTGATCTGAATCGTAGCGACACTTTACCTTTAAGCATAACGATAAAGAAGTCGGTAAATACTTTCAAATCACAGTGCTACTACATGTTAATATTATTGATACTAGTTTTCATATTTCTCGCTAATATTAATGTTTGCATTGCAGGTAAAACGATGCGAGTCAATGGGAGCACTTACAGTACAATGTTAGGTCAAGCACTTAAACTGTTGTCGTTGAAACTATTCATTAAAGGTCAATATATGCGACCAAAAATCAGACTGTGAGGCACATTCACTCACCCACATTCATGGCTTAAGCTGGTGTGTATGTGTGTGTGTGTGTGAGTGTGGATACATACACAGGAGTAGATACATGGTACATATATACAAAGTTAAGAGACGGGGCAACACGAGTGTAAAACTTTCTCCCCGTAGCACGTAAATATTAATCACAAATAGTAATCATATAACCAGTTCGCAGCGGTTCTTACACTCGCCGACCTTTCTCAGCGAAGCGATTGTTAAAATTGTGTCAGAGAAGATACAAACCAATTTTAGTGTTTTTTTTCTTTTTTTACAACTTTACAACGATGCGTTTTTTTACCAATTTCACACTAATATTGTATTCTCTTACAAATTTTACACTAATGCAGTATCATGTCTACCAATTTTAGACTAATGTACTATCATTTTTACCAATTTTACACTAATACATTTTTTTTTGTCAATTCTTCACTAATACAATATTATTTCTGCCAGTTATTACACCAATTTTACACTAATGCATATTACTTTTCGCCAGTTTTTGAGGACCGTAACACAGTACTAGAATTTCTTCATTACTAGTTTTACACTTTTTTTCTTACCAATTTCACTCCGCTTTTTTTTATTAGTAAGTAAGATTTGCAGACGTGGTATTGCATTACAAATTTCATTCAAGCTTTTTTCTGTCCAATGTTAAGTTTACGGCAGAACAATGAAGAAGAATGTACCTCAGGTATACCAAAGCGACTAGAGGTAATATATATATACTGTTATTATTTTTAGCATACGTATGACGTGTACTCATATCTCTGGTATGCCATCGTAGAAAAAACATTTTAATTTGATATTATATATCAAAATCTTTTGTATTTATCAATTTGAAGAGAGAATTCTTTATTTTTCGTAAGCTCTTCGGCATAAAACTATAGACAGTATTTTTTTTTTTCTTTTTTCGTATTTGCTAGTTCTCGTCGAAGGTGCACTGATCAATATTTTTTTGAGTAATTTCGAAAACTTGGAATAAGTCACAGAACACAGCAGCAGTATCCACACTTGTGCCATTCCTAACATTATTCTTCTTTTCAACTAAATATGACTGCTTCATTTGGAAAGAATTGTTGATCTATTTTTTTTTTTTTGTTGATAACTGAATGCCCAAATCAAGGCCATCTTATTAACTTTATATATATATATATATATATATATATATGTATATATATATATATATATATATATATATATGCACCTTAGCCGAAGCCACGTGCCTGATTTATGGAACAACACTTATAGGAGGACGAACAGTTGGGGTGACTGTGGACCGACTGTCCCGACCAGAATTCGAACCTGTGCTCTCGACCTTGGCCGGCCCGTGAATGCAGTTATTTTCAGCAGTGCTAACCGCTACAGCACGGAGGTCCATAAATACCATCTACTGAAGTTTTCTCAGGAGGGAGAGAGAGAGCGAGAGAGAGAGAGAGAGAGGGAGGGAGGAAGAGAGAGAGAGAGAGAGAGAGAGAGAGAGAGAGAGAGAGAGAGAGGAGAGAGAGAGAGAGAGAGAGGGAGAGGGAGAGAGAGACGTTCGCTTTCGGAAGCGTGTCTTTCGTGAAAATGTTCTGAATAGAACAAATAATTCAGACTTTATTGTTCTAAGGAATTCCCGTATCTCTACACACAACCCCAGGCGACATGCAAACTTATTTACAGACACATATACGAACAAAGACACTCACAGACATAACAAAAAAAAAATGAATTTGTATACAAAGAGAGACAAACTCGTTTATGCATAAAAGCGCACACATACAAGTGTGCACACAAATGGTCATATTCAAACGCACGCACACACAAGCACACACACAGGGAAAGAAGCATAAGTACATACATATATATGCACGCACACAACTGGCGCAAACTCTGTGTGTGTGTGTGTGTGTGTGTGTGTGTGTGCGTGCGTGCGTGTGCAGATAAGATAGATTCATTGTATGTATAGTGTGTGTGATTACCTACAAATGGTGATCACACTCAAACAAAAACACATAGTAGTAGGGACATGTACATATATATAAGGTCAATACTCTTTCTCCGTAGCACACAAATAGTGATCACACACACACACACACACACACACAGGACCATAACTCCAGGACCTGTAGTGCCATTATGAGCCCCTCTATAAGCCAAACCTTTGCAAGGTCATGACCCGGTCTTTAAGACCTCCAGGGCTTCTTGTTGGCACTCCTCGAATGGCTGTCATTACCAGCCATGGCCACAGGCACTGTTGGCACTCCCCCAAGTAGCTCTCATTGCGAGTCGTGGCTAATGACACTAAGGCGCTCGGGACGGCCACTGGCTCTGAGGAAAGATAATCATGGCTCTTGGTTCTTATGGAGTCCTGTAATTTAGCATTTAGACTGAAGGCGCATTAGCGGTGCAGAGGTCCCATGTGGCTTCAGGAGGGGGTGGGGTTGCTGGGGTAGGGGTGCTGTGGGTTGGGGGTGCTCTCTCTTCCCCCCCCCCCTCACTCCCCTCAGTTCCTCATCGAATGTCCTCAAGACAAGAAGTAATAACTTGGGGTATAATCTGCAGGCGATAGCGTGGAGGATTCGACGTTGCACTTATCTTTATTACGGCTTCCTGGAACTGCTGCCTCTGCTGCTGCTGGCGTTGGTGTTGATGATGATATTGATAGCTATTAGTTGTGGTTGGCGATTTCAGTCGTGGTAATGGCGACAGTGGTGTTGTGGTTAGTGGTTAATGGTGACTGTGGTTTTAGTAGTGGTGGTTATGGTAGTGGTGTTTATGGTGATGGTGGTCGTGGTAGTGGTGATGAAGCTGGTGGTGGTAAAGGTTATGGTGGTGGGTCTTCTTCGTGGAGTTGGGAGTTGATGGTAGTGGTGGTTGTGGTTGCTGAATCGGACATCGCAATGGTTGTGGTGTTGGAGGTTATTGAACTGTATGGATATTGACTGTGTGGTGGTGGTTCTGGTGGTGGTAGCTATGTTTATGAATATATTTTTTGTAGGTATGGTATTGGTTATGGTGATGGTTTTGGTAGATATGATATTGGTTACCATGATTGTGGTTGATATGATAATAGTTATGGTGTTGATGATGATTGTGGTATATGTGGCATTAGTTATGGTGGTGAGAGTTGTGGTAGATGTGGGATTGAGTATGGTAGTGATGTTGGTTGTGGTAGGTATGACATTGGTTATGGTGGTGGATATGGTTGTGGTAGGTATGGTATTGCTGTTAGCGGTTATGGGTTTTTTTATAGAAGTGGAGATGATTGCGGTACATTTGATGATATGTGGAAGGTATGGTAGTGATGATGGTGGTAGGTATGATGGTGGTAATGGTTTTGGCACTTTTGATGGTGGTAGTGGTGGTAATGGTAGTGGTGGTGTGATCTTCTTCGACGTTATCTTCAAACTGATGGTCATTGTGTGATGGTGGTGGTGAATGTGGTGGTGCCGCAAATACCACAACTGATATGGCAGATGATTTTCACTTTTGTATTATCATTAATATTATCATTGTTATCACCATCATTATTGTTATTATTATTATTATTATTATTATCATTATTATTATCATTACCATTTTGATGCAGACTGTCATGTTGTTGTTACCTGCATCTGCTGCAGGTGGTGACAATGCTGCTACTACTCCTGCATCTGCTGCTGCTGCTGGTGACACCTCTCTTCATGTTCCTGCTCCTTCTGCAGGTGGCGTCGCTGCTATTCCTGCCGTCCTCTGTCGCAGGAATTGGTGCTGCATTTTTCCGTTCTAGTCTCAGCTGCAGCTGGTGTTGGTGGTGGTACTGTGCCGTCTGCTGCTGTCTCATTTCTTATCCTTGTTGGTCCTGATGGCGCTGGTGCGCCTTTGCCCGTGTTCACTGATGTTCCTATACTCCTTTTATATTTCTGCTGCTGATGCTGCGGTTGGTCTGTACTTTCACACTTGCAAATGTAAAATATGATGTAATGAGAAATGCGTCTGATTGTGTCCATTAGCGTGAAGACGAATACTTTTCCATCTCATCGCGACGTGGCAAAATATATGCAATACGTAGTATGTCTTACGATGTCTTGTTATGCTTAATTGGTGTTGACGAGGCACTGGTAAATGTGTGTTACACGTGTTACAAGTTATCTGGGTAACGCAATGGTATTCATGACTGTTTAACGTGTGCTGAGCCAATAGACTCGGTTGAGAATGAAATTACCGTTTTCAGTCACCGAATTATTATCATTTAGATTAAAAATAGATGAAGATCCATCGATCCTTTGAGAGATGACCTTGTTCCCGCAAACAGATCTTCCGTTTGAAAAAAGATACATGCGATTACACACGTACACACACACACACAAAAAAAACTACTGACACCCCGTCACAAAGATTCCCCCCCCCCCCCAACAACAACAACAACCACCACCGTTCGTCACCACAATCGACTTGTTCCATTGAGAGCTCGTACAGACAGATATAAGAACAGTCTTGTACCTACCGTTGTAAACTCCATAAATAATCCATGAACAAGTGCATAGTTATGCAAGTGAACAGCTCAGTTTTCTGTTAGTTAGGCTTTGTAGTATGTCGACTACTGTATTACTGTAACCATTCTTCATTTAATGTTCAATCAAGTTCATTATGTATAAGATATAACACTGACTCTGTAAACATACCCGTATATCTGCCATCCTGGCTATCCAGATGTACCTTGCCTACATGCTTATCCAAAGTGTGGAAATATGCAGCTCACCCGAATCTTAAGCTCTTGTATAATCTGTTAACTAGTTACTATCATGACCTCCCAATACTAAAATGTCTGTAATACCTCAACTAAGTATTTTCAGCCAAATGGCTACCTACATCCAATAAACCATTATTGATTTATTTATCTAAACTCCAAAGCTAGTCAGATGGATGATGAGATTCAGCAAAGTAATTGCAAGGTGATTATGATGGGACAAAGTCCAAGAAGCCCCTCGGTGTGATTACTACCTAGCAGTAAATGTATTACAGGAATCTGCACGTGAAAGAGACCTGTGGGTCGACAATTTGCCTAACTTATCGCCTGAGCTGCACATTAGGGGAACTGTCAAATGAGCAGACTGTCTGCTGACAGATATAAGAATCACATTCAAATACGTGGAGAAGGTTTTGCCAGTAGAATTTTTTCACTGCTTAGAACAGAGTTGGATTATGTCTCACAAGTCTGGTCACAGTGCCTAAAGAAGCACAAAGATCTGGCTGAGAGGCTACAGAGAAGAGCAACTGCGATGGTGCCTGAATTAAGAGAACTGAGCTACACTGAGAGACTGAGGGCTGCTAAGCTGTCCACCATGGAGGAGAGGAGAGAGAGGAGAGGAGAAAAACTCCCTTCCCCTAGAGGCCAAATAGGTCCTTACACAAGAGTTGGGGCCCCACTAGTGTAAAACTCTTTCCCCGTACAGTACAAAAAGTTGATTACACACAAACTCAGTCTTTCCCTCACTTCTTACACGCAGATCGGTCTAAGATTCATTCATTACAAGAAAAGGAAGAAGTGCGTGTGATTCGGTGCGACACAAACAGTTAGTTATGTAAACCACCTTACACAACAAAGAAATAGTCACTGTGACGTTGAGTTACGGAAGCTTGGGGAAGTGCATAATGATTGTTCGTCGCAAGTTGCTGCCCCGGAGTCTGCTGCCTTGCCTGAGTCACGTGCATATCATCAGTGTGATTTTTCGTTTAGTTCTTGTAGGATGCAGTGATTAGAAGAGCATATCCAACACCGCACTCCTCCACGTTCTTCAGTTCTGCTCCTTGACAATTTTCTCACTCGATCTGCATGTCGATAAACTCAGACTTAGAGAGGATATCTCAGTGGGGTAGACCAAATCTGATTACGTTTAATGCCAAGACGTAGCTTCTGTCCATCTCCGTCGAAAACTCCTCATAAGTTTCCTCCCTCCTTCGACGGTTCTGTAATTCCACCTCTTGACGCAATGAACATACTTGGTATGACTGTAACATCCACTCTTTCTTGTAAACCTTACAATACGGAAATAGCTAAGTCTGCCTTTAAGGAGCTGGGAGTCCTGTTTAGATGTCCAAATTTCTTTTCTTCCGAATAGTTGGTCCGTTCATACAAAAGATTGATCTGCCCATGCATGGAATACTGATCTCACATCTTGGGTGGTTTTAGCTCTGCATTCTTGCTTGACAAAGTCAAAAGCGCTCCATCATATAAACTCTCCTGGGTCAACTTCAAAACTTGACCCCCTTGCCCTACGCAGCAATGTTGGTTCACTTTCCCTTCTCTATAGGTGTTACTTTGGTTTTTGCTCCCGAGAGCTGGCTGCTTGTGTGCCCCCACCATTAGTTAGACCACGCAGTGCTCTGCAAGCTGCTGCGCCGCATGATTTCTGTGTGGCCGTTGACAGTTCATGGGGAGGCCATTTTGATAATTTGTTTCTTTCCCTACACCTCAAAACTTTGGAACTCTACCCTCTAATGTTTTTGCCAATTGCTATGATCTGATAACTTTTAAAAGACAGGTTTTTCACTTCCTCCAAAATTCGTAGATAATTTCCCTTCTGTTATTCTTTCCATTCATTGACCTTTATATAATTCAATTAAGATCCGGCATTAATGTGGACTTTAGACCGTGACTAGAGCCTCCAATGTAAAAAAGAAAAAAATATGGGGAAAAATCAAAAAACGTTATTATGGGAATTTAGTTTCTGGTTGTGGTAAAGGAGTGTGGGCAACTTTTACTAACATTTCTGGTATAATGGAAAGATGAAACAGGACAATTACAGTGGTAGCGTGACGTCACGTAGGCCTTATTACACTGTGAGTGTTCTGGTCACCATCCCTTTTCTCATGGAGAGGTTCCTGAAGGTGAGGGAACAGCAGTTCAACTTAAATGAAGGAGTGTGTGTGTGTGTGTGTGTGTGTATGTGTGTGTGTGTGTGTGTGTGTGTGTGTGCATGTGTGTGTGATTACTCTTTGTTTGTTATGAAGAGAGAGTTTTGCACTCGTATTGCCCTGTCTCTTAACCTTATATATATGCACCATATTCTTACTCGTACATGTGTACACACACACACACACACACAAACACATATCCTTGCCTAAGCCAGATGCCTGTTCATCGACTAGCCCCGAGGGGAGGATGAACAACTGGGTTGGGTATAGACCGACTGCCACTCCCAGGATTCGAACGCATGCGGGGTAACACCCCTGAGCGGGACCGTGCTGACTCATGGTCAGTAATGCTAACCATTACAGCCCGGAGGCAGGTGTGTGTGTGTGTGAGTGTGTCTGTGTGTCTGTGTGGACAGGTTAGGAGGGTCAATATCTCGTGTTAAAGCCACACTTTAAGTAAAGATATACTAACCCACAATAAACGTCCTTCAAAGATATATTCCTCTCGTGACCTGGGTAGGTAAGACAGCCTTTACCACCAGGATACACCACCACCTGGTGACCCAACCATTGACCCCTCACTACCCCAGCAGGAAGGACCCCTTACTCTCACCACCCCAGCCAGGACGACCCTCTCACCTCTCACCATTCCAGCCAGGACGGCTACTCTCACCCCTCACCACAGTCAGCACGACCCTCTCACTCCTTAACACCCCACCCAGAACGACCCTCTACCTCTTGCCATACCAGCCAGCACAGCCCTCTCACCCCTTACCACCCTATTCAGCAGGACCCTCTCGCTCCCCACCGCCCTAGTCAACACACCCCTTTCATCTTACGTCACTGGCTAGGACGAAGCTTTCCCCCATACCATCACAGTTGTCAGGACCCTCACACATCTGAACACCCCAGCCAGCACGACCCTCTCACCCCTGAACACCCTATCCAGGACAAACGCCTCACCCGTCAACACCCAAGTCAGGAAGAACCCCTCACCACCCCATCCAGTGCGACCATCTCCCCACATACAACTCCAACCAGCACGACCCTTTTATCTCTGAACACCCCAGCCAGAATGAACCTCTCACCCCTCACTGCCCCTGCCAACAGATCCTTCTCTCCTCTCACAACCCCAGCGAGAAAGACCCTCTCACCCCTCACGAACCCAGCTTGAAAGACTCGCACCCCCTCACCGCCCAAGCCAACGCGATCCCCCTCGCCACTCCGCCCAGAGCGACCCTCCTACCCCTCACAACCCAAGCCAACACGACTCCCTGACGACGCCTTTAAAAACGTCACGATCCCTTCGCCCACATTTCATGAGTGGCAGACACTAGCCCGATTATTTCAGGGTACAACCTGTAATTCCTCATTTTTCCAGGCGCGCCCTTCCCCTCAGCCCTGGCACACGGGGCGAGTGGAGCAAAGGGCTTAAGCAATACGTTCTTACGCGATGTTCTCATGTGGAGGGCCCCATTGAGCACCGGCTAAGAACTGGCTCTTGGAGGAAAAATCCGCCTCGCGTGACTCGCCGCAGATTACCTCGCCCAGCCCCGGCCGCAGTGTTGCCACAGTTCGAGCACTCCTTTGCCCCACCTTAGACGCCCTGCTCTTGTACCTTCCCCTTAAATGCTTTGTTTCTCTGCGGCTACAGCCGGACGCTGGCTGGTTGTAAGACGAAGTTCATGTGGACAATGAATGGTGTCATTCCTTTCCCATGAGTGTTGTCTCGCCAGAAGATTTTCATTGGTTGGTTTCTCACCGGTTCAACATCACATTCCCGGCTGCCCACGGTTGGAATCCCACCGCCACATTGCAGTTCTGCAAACAGCGGGACATTTAGCCTCGGGAATTTATGCCTTGATTACCGTGTACCATTTCTCGATATCATAAAAAAACTCATAATCACTTAATTATGAGCCCGTAATGATAAATAATAATTACACCCAAGTGAAAATGATGAAAGAGCAGGGTACTCCCGGGGTCATTGAGGTGCGTGCTGGCTAAGCTGGGATTATCTATAGCACCGACCGCTCACTCACAGGCCTAAACTCTTTCACGCCGTTCGCAAATGTATCGGACGTTTTCGTAAACACACAACAGCAGCAGCAGTCAACTCGTCCTCGTCCAAACGCTTCGGGTTATTCAAACACAGCATTCAAAACTTGTTTATTACGATGACGGGACTCGACATCAGTGGGTTAATAGGGAGAAGATGCATATTAAAGTAGGTGGGTTCAGCGCCAGGGAGTCTCTGTTCTGTGGAGGGGCGAGTTTGACCATCAACCCGAGATCCAGCGGGTTATTGTGTGATATTAGTGTCCCTGGGCCAAGCCAGCCAGCCACACAACCCGCTCTCCGCCAGCGCCTCCTCCCAGAGTCCTTAGTCATCGACAATTAACTCCGCCATTTTGCTTCTGCTTAGACTTGAGAATTCCACTCAGGTATAACTGCCTGGCACTAGATGGTTAACGAGGGATGCATTTTTCTTTCATTTCTTTATATATTATTCTTTATTGATTTTTAGTATTCCTAGATCTTCACTGCAGGAAATGCAATAAAGAGCCATTGAAATTTCTACCATGGTACAGAGAATACATCCCGGTTGATTCCATGTCCTCTCTGCCCGATTGTTTGTGTGATGATCTGTGTTGTAGAGGAAAGGTTTTACACTGGTGTTCCACCGTCTCTTAACCTTGTGTATATATATATATATATATATATATATATATATATATATATATATATATATATATATAT
>JAYMFT010185989.1:0-11955 GCA_038088735.1 Panulirus argus
ATGTGGACTTTTATCCATGACTGGAGCATTAAAAAAAAAAAAGGGTGGGTGGGTGGGTGGGTGCAGAGATGGAGTGTGGTAGTGAGATGTGATGGTTAGTGACAAGCCTATCTGCAGATGATACTGTGTTGTTTGCTGAGAGTAAAGAGGAGTTGCAGAAAGTTGTGAGTTTTATGATGTGTGTAAGCATAGGCAATTGAAGGTAAGTGCACATAAAAGTAAAATAATTGGTGTTTGAAATAAAATAGTTGAAAGTGTAGATTTGTAAAACCATATAGAGTGAAAGGTTTACTAAATTGTGCTTTGGATATGGGGGAAGAAAGACTGGAAGAGGTGAGAGAATTTACCTATTTAGGAGCTGTCTTTGGTAAGATTGGTGACATGGAAGGAGAGATAAGGAAGAGAGCAGTACAGGGTAGAGTTATTGAGTTCCTTAATAGAATAATGAAGAGTAAAGGTGTAAGTAATGAAGTGAAGAGAGGATTAAGGGACATCATAGGCCTCTCAACCCTGACCTTTGCACCCAAAACAAGGATATTGAATAAGTCACAGAGGTCAAGGATCCAGTCTGTGGAAATGAGCTACTTGAGAAGAGCAGGTAATGTGACTAGATGGAATGAAGAAAGAAATGAATGGGTGAATGAGAGATCTGGTATGACAGGAAATGCAAGGGGAATGAATTGTGGATTGGTAGAGTGGGAGGAATGTAATACTTTGAGCTGGTTTGGGCATGTGGAAAGAATGCAAGATTGGGAATTTACAAGGAGAGAGTATGGTAGTACAATTAAAGGGTTTAGTGTAAGGGGAACACCACCTGTGACATGAGCAAAGAGAGTGGAAGGATACTGGAGGGAGAGAGATTGTGGAAGAATATATGAAGTGGTGTATGTGAGGGAAGCATGTAAGGACAGGGATAAGTGGAGACTCTTTTACTGTTGCCACCCCTTGATGTGAGTTCCTGGAGGGAACAGGTGTCAGAGCTATAGATAGATAAATCAGTTGCCCACTTATCTCCTCATTGTTGGCGAAGGTGGCTTAGAGGGCAGGATTAGGGGCATGAAATCCTCCCTTCCAGTATTACTTTCCAAAAGAATGAACAGAGGAAAGAGCCAGATTTTTTTTTTTTTTTTTTTTTTTTTTTTTTTTTTCCCAAGGCTCAGTCATCTGTTCAGGATGTACTTGCCTGCATGGGAAATAGCAAATATGTATGAAAGAATATGCAGCATATGGTATATATAGTATAGTAGATGGAGTTGTACTTTGATGGTTAGGAAATTGGCAGATTGGCCATAAAGAAAGAGTATTGATTAATAGTCAAGGCTCTGAATGGTTAGACATAACAGTTGGAACAGTTGGTGTGTCATAGGGATCAGTCCTGGGATTGGTTCTCTTTCTCACATATATTAATGATATTGATAATGGACTGCGGTGTAAGATATCTAAATTCACAGGTGCTAATAAGATGGGAAATAAATCTATAACAGAAACTGAATGTCTGCAGCTTCATACTGAAATAGACACACTGGGCTAACAGGTGGCAAATGAATTTTAATCCTGAAAAGTACAAAGTTTTACATATTGGTAATAAAAATGAAAAGGCAGACTACAATATGCATAATGTTGAGCTTCAAAAGGTAAATGAGGAAACGGACTTGTATATAATAATCTCTGGTGACTTACAGCTAAATAAGCAGTGCACAAAAGCATTAAAAAGGCAAAAAAAATCTCGGATTCATAAGAAGGGCTTTCCAGTTCGTGTCAGAAAATTATCCTCACTCTTTTACAGCTCACTGGTGTGTCCTCATCATGAGTATTGTGTCAGTCTTGTTTGCCTTACTTGAGGAAAGACATAGAATGGAAAAAGTACAGAGACAAGATGATTCCTGGCCAAAAAAACATCCTATGAGAGCCCACTAAATTTAGATTTATTTATATTACAAGAGAAAAGGTTAAGAGGTGATCTTTTATAAGTATTCAGAATTCATTAAGGCATTGATAATCTCAATCTAATGAGCTACTTAAGGATAGATTCATTTGATTTCACTCATTTAATGGATATATACACATGAACATATATTTTTACCATGAATGAGGCAAGGTACATTTTCTTCAACAGGATCATTACATATGGAGTGATTTACTAGTTAGAGTAGTTAAAAACAGTAGCATAGATATGTTTAAGCATAGACTTGATAAATATTTTGCTTCAAATCCATGACTGACATTATTTGCACATCCTTAGCTTTAAGTTTACTCATCTTTTTTTAATAATCTGTGTCTTTCTACTCTCACGACAATAATCCTTGAATTTTGTTCTCTTCCACTATCAAAAACAGCCTTTTTAGGACCCAGTGAT
This sequence comes from Panulirus argus, assembly GCA_038088735.1. Taxonomy (NCBI): domain Eukaryota; kingdom Metazoa; phylum Arthropoda; class Malacostraca; order Decapoda; family Palinuridae; genus Panulirus; species Panulirus argus. Next base: position 2,357 of record JAYMFT010185989.1, read on the forward strand.
CTTTTGCTGTTTGAATTTAGTTGTATGGTTACTTATTTCCTGCCTCAGGAGTACCTTTTATCCTTATGAGGATCCTACAGCTCTCAGGAAGCTACCCTGCCACAGATGCACATTCACTTAGAACTGCTCAACCTCTGCCTTCTTGCACACACTTCTTGCTGTCTTGTATTTTTCACTCCTAATAGTTTTCCTCCTACATCTTATATTTATTATACCTTCCACAAAGGATATCTGTCTGCCCTGTCATGTCCATTAATGACACATACAGATCCCTCTGTTTCTTTTAGTGGTTCTAGAACAAATTCTTCCAATTAAATACTTGGTTGATACATCCTCCACCACTCCTGAATTCACATATTTCCTTCCCAATCGGATGCTCTGTGCATGCCATTACCCTCTCAATTACCACTCTTCCATACAACTTAGTAGGTACACACAGCAAACTTATACCTTTATAATTTGAACAGTTGCCTTTTTCCACCATACCTTTTTTACATTGGCATTGTTTCAATAATCAGGCACCTCATCACGATCCTTTCAAGCTTATAAAATCCTAACTAAACTATCAACAGTGCAGTCATCCCCCTTTTTTAAGAAATTCAGTTGCAGTTCCATCCACTTCAGCTGTTTATGCAAGTTTTTACCTCCTCTTCTCTTGTCATCAGTCTGTTTGCCATAACTCTCTCACCTCTCATACCTCCATTTCCAAAACTTCCTACATCTGCCACTCATCAAACATTTAACATTCCTTTAGAATACTTACTCCATCTCCTCTTCACCTTATTTATGCCTGTTACCACATCACCATCTGCCCGTTTCACTGATGCTCACATTTGTCTTCTTGTTTACCTCACACTATTAACCTCTTTCCAAAACAATTTCTTATCCTCCCCTGAAGTTTGTTGTTGCTTGCTCACCCCAACTCTTGTTTGCCTCCTTTTTAAAGCCCTTGCACCTTCCTTTTGAACACTTCTCTTGTACATCTACCAAGCCCTTGCACCCCTTCCATGAGAGTAATGCTCATAAACCTCACCTTTCTTTTTCACAAATAACTCTCTTGCTCTACCAATCACTACCCTTTTTCACATCCCCACCTTCTGCATATCACACACTTCTTTGGCATATGTAAGCATTCTTCCCAAAATACTTCTCATTCCTCTCCCACTACCCAGGTTTCATTTACTCTCACCTTTTGCCATTTTACACTCAATCTCTCTCCTGTTATCTTTTCACACAAGCATCTTTTTCAAACAAACTCACTTTCTCTACCCTTTAACCCATATCATATACTCTTTTCCTAAAGCCTCAACAAACTTCCACTCTTGCCTCCACCAAGCAGTGATCAGACATCCCACCAGCTGCCCTTTTCACAATTTAGAGGCTGCATGTTTTATTTATGTAAGGTTATGTTCCCATTATTGGTGAATAAGTTGAAATTTCTGCCAGCAGAAAACCATATGATTTCATCCAAAACTCCATCATGTGGAATAGTTGAACCTCCCCTCCCCAGTTACTAGCACTAGCACCTGTTTTCTATTGCTATCATATGATGCACATCACTATATTTGCCCACCACACTTTCAGCACCCTGAACACCAAACTGCAACACCATCACACTTGAAACACCACCTCTCTTTGCAGTAGAAAGAAATTACTAACTACAAAAGAGGAGCATGTGAAAGAACTTTTTAAACTATTAATAAAAACCATTTGAAAGAAATTATTAAACTGTAACAAAAATCCATTAATGTAATCCTAGGGACACTCTGACTCTCAGATTCACCACTCACTTTAACTTTACAAAGATTAGCTCTAGCCTTATATCTGATAAACCATCCATGGCTACAAATTACTGTACTTTGTTTTCATGTCCTTTTAGAGACTTCTAGCCTTCGCTTATATCACCTCGAGATATCACAGTACACTACATTGAATGTGATCTTCCATCCACAAAGTTAGTAAGTTCTCCATCTTATAGATGGCACTAGCTCACTTTTATGATGGTTGATTTTAAAGGTGCTGAAACTTTAATGTGTTCCTTAATGTGCTCAGTGTCATTCAAAATTGTGTTTGCTGTTGAATTTGCCAACTCGAGCTCATGTGAGATGAAAGTTTTTGCCCACCTTCGTTCTTCTTTATAATTTTTAGTTTCATCTCCAAATCAGACAGAATTATGTTCCTAAGGAGATCCTCTAGTGTTATCATCACTTGGTCATTTTCCAGTCATTATGAGTTAGAAATAAGGGCAATGATTATATTGAAAGTCACTGAAAGTCCCAAAACAGTGTGCAGAGATTCGCACAGAATCACTGCAAAAGCATCACTGTCATTTAAGACACATTTCTTGGGGAAGAGGCAGCCTGCCTTATACATCCCTTTGCCATATACTCCATGTATGCTACTTGATGTTTCCATTACTAATGCAAAATTTTTTCATGTCTTGAAAAAATATTGTATTTGAGTTGTGGGAGCATTTGCATAAAGTTGGATATCTGTATGTTGAGTCTTCCATAAATTGGGGAACCTCTGTAATTACATCAAAAAGTTTCTTTTTCATACCTATCATTTATTGCATTGTATTATGATGTAGCAAGCATGTACATATTTCAGTATCTATCTATCTGTCTATCTATTTATATTTCTGTCTCTTCTCTTCCAAATTCAGACACCAGCTTCTGCAGTGTCTCACTCATTTCTTCCACCAGAGCAGTGTCATCAGTAAAATACAACTGATTCACCTCATAGGCCTCCACCCCACCTCTAGAAGACTGCATAACAGCTCCTCTCCAAGACCATTAAGTTCATCTCCCTCACCATCCCATTCTAGAAGAAATTAAACAGCCATGGTGACACCATGCTACCATGCCATTGACACTCTTGCACCTAGAACCACTCACCCTCCTTTCTTCCTAATTGCACACACTCCTTTTTGTCTTGATACAGAGACTTTTCACCAGTTCTTGCAGCTTTCTTCTCACACTGTATGCTTGCAGCACCTTCCACAGAGCATCTCAATCAATGCCATCATGTGCTTTCTCCAGATCCAAAACCACCTTATACAAGTCCCTCTATTTTTCTTACACAGTCACTACTACTCCTATAGCATCACTGTTTCTCCTCAGTTCAAAACTGTATGCATGTCACTACCCTCTTAGTCCCAACTCACACATACAACTTAGCATGTGTACTCAGCAAGTTTGAACACCTGTAATTTGAACATAATCTTTTTTCCCCTCTCCTTTATAAAGTGATACGTTACAGACATTCCACCAATCCTCGGGCACCTCACCATGAGACATACCTACATTGAATATCTGAACTCACTGGTTGACATCACAATCCTCCCGTGTTCTTATGAAATTCAACTATCCTTCATTTAATCTGGTTTGCCACACTTCATTTTAAGCAAGGTTTTCTCCTCCTTTTCTCTTTTCACCAAACAACTTGCCTTGACTCTCTCACTCTGCATAACTTTGCTTCTAAAACGTCCCACATGTAATATCTTATCATAGAACACATTCAAAAATCCTTCAGAATACTTAGTACTTCTCCTCTTTAACTTATCTGCAAGTTACTACTACCCCAATTGCAACTTCACTGATTTACCCATTTGCTCTCTTGTTTTTCTTTTACTGTTAATCTCCTTCCAAAACATTTTCATGTTCTCCCTGAAATAAGTTTGTTGATACTCTTTCACCCCAACTCTCATTTGCTCTCTTTTTCAGCCCATGCATCTTTATCTTGTTCTCTTGTTGCTCTCTTTTGTATATCTTCCAGTCACTTGCACTCTATTCTTGCAGTTAATGCCCCTGCCTCTCTCTTTTTTCAACTAGCAGCCTAATTCCTCATCCCACAAATCTGACATCCTCCCACCTTTTGCATGCGACACATTTCTCTTGCACATCTAAGCTTTGTCTCCTTAAATACCATCAATTCCACGCCTATTCCCGTAGCATCATGTATAGTCACCTTTTGCCATTCTCCACTCAGGCTCTTTAGGTAACTCTTCACACAAGTTACTTAACCAAGCTCTCACTTCACCATGCTCTTCCCACATGTATCATTTACTCTTTAACTAAAGTCTTTACAAACCTTCACCTTCACCAGGTATTGATTACCCATCCCAACATTTGCCCTGCACAGGACATTTACATTCAGGAGTCTCTCTTTTGCACAATTATCAGTAAGTACATAATCCAATACTGCTTGCTGTCCATCTGCTCTCTTTTAAGTGTCACCTACAACACCAAGACAAAACTGTTAGTGTTCTGAAAAGAACTTCAAAACAATCATGAATGAAGTTTTATCACACAGAAAAGTACTAGAGGCTTTATGAAAATACAATGATCTTAGAGATAAGCCAATTAAGTGCATTATATAAGTGAACTGGGAGTATTTGAAGAAGAAAAAGAATTAAGACTATTAATAATTTTCCAAGTGACAACTGATTCTTATATGAGAAAATGAAGCACATACATTAGGGATTACTTAGTGCATTGTTTCTAGAAAAAAGTTGAAATAAAGGAAACCAGTGTAGTGATTCAAGGAGTGTATATGTTGAAAAATATAAGATTGATAATGAATACTAAGTTTATTTGACTGAGAATTTTTCATTGAAAACTACTTTAAACTTTAAGTTAAGTGGATGTAAGACAAAGAAATGATAAATATAGAAAATTAACATATTGTAAACTAAGATAATATGGAATTTTGAAAGAACGAAGTAATATTCAAACAAAAACAAAGATAACCACCAAGATATTTCAGCTTCTTGGAAATAAACATATTAGAGAGAATTCAAAAGCATTTCACAAGCAAAATGGAAGGGTTGGAAAATATAGATTACCATGAAAGGCTGAAAGAACTGCAACTATATAACCTAAACAGAAGTAGAGAAAAATTTATGTAAATCTCTGCCTGGCAACAAATTGAAGGTATAAACGTAAATGTGTTAAACCAGAAAGCATTTCAATAGAGAGATACATAGTTATTAAATCTTTAAGAATACCATGAAACATACTGAAGGTAAATCAGACAAAGATTTGTGACAATCTAACCAGGAAGTTACAATGATTATTCATTGTAATACCAGGAGATAGAACAATTATTCAATGTAACGCCAGGAGAAATAAGAAACATACAAGGAACAATTATGGAAACATTTAAAAGAAAACTTGACATGTGGTTGAAATCAGACCTAGATGAACCAAGAATCAATAATTATGTAATGCAGTTGGCAGCTGAAATTAATAGTCATATACAAGAAGAAAGATGTGTGGTTAGTGCTACACACTAGCTGTGGTTAGTGCTACACACTAGCCGTGCCATTCTGGCTAAATCTCAATGTAGTTACTCAGAGATACAATTACCCCATCTCATACACCTATGTCCATCTCTTTAAACCAGGTATTCCCAATCATCAGTCTTTTACCAGCATAGAAGCTGTTAAACATTGTTATTTACAGCATAATATCCCATGCCCCTCAGTTTAACCCTTAACTGCCACATTACCCACTTTTGCATTTAAATCACCCATCATCAGTACTCAATCCCTTGCATCAAAGTTGCTCACATGCTCAATCAGCTCCTTCCAAAACACTTGCCTCCCTTCCTTGTTCATCTTATTTCCAGGTGCATAAGTACTATTGCACAGCCACTTTGTGTAATCTACTTTCATTTTTACCCATATCTGTCAGGGATTCACTCCTTTACAGTGCCACACATATTCCAGCAGCTCATATAGCAACAGTGCAACTCCTCCCTTAATTCTTCTCCCTCACACTAATCCCTAATGTTAACTCCTAAGACATTCCCAAACTATTCTTCTCCCTTACCCTTTAGCTTTGATTCACTTAGAGCAGAGACATAAAGGTTCCTCTAATTAAACATACAGTAAACCCTCGATTTAATGGACCTTGATATAACTGATTTCAGATTTAATGGACCAGACAGATGATAATACATTATTTAATAATAATTTCATATCACACTTGGTTTTGGTAGTGTGGGGTATATTCGCTTTGTTTTTGGTCTCAGTCAGCCTCAAGCTACAGTAATTCCTTGATGTAATGGACCCCAATATAACAGATTTTGGATTTAATGGATTGGGCAAATGAAAATACATCAATTATAATTGCAAAGATAGAGAAAAAAAATCTCAAATGCCACACCATGAACATTTCATATTGCACTTGTTTTTGGTAGTGTGTGGTATACTCGCTTTGTTTCGGTCTCAGTCTGTCTTAATCTGTTGTGTGGTCAGGTTGTATACAGAGAATTGTGACTTTATTTATTAAATTATTTTCCAATCCTTACAGTTCAAAATGGCATGAAGTGATAGAGGAGTTAAAAGAAAGTGTGTGAACTGTATATTGTATTAAGAATCGTCCATAGGTTACTTTTTCAATTTAACAAACTTTCGGCATTAGCAGACACCCCTCCCCCCATTAGTCCTTTAAATTGAGGGATTACTGTATCTTTCTGTCAGGTTGTATGCAGAGAATTGTGACTTTATTTATTGAAAAATTTTGTAATCCTTAAATTCAAAGTGGCATCTAGTGGTAGAGGAGTTAAAAGAAAGTATGTGAATTGTATATTGTATTGCTGCATATTGTATTAAAAAATGGCTCATATGTTGCATTCGATTTAATGGGCTTTCGGCATTAACGGAAACCCCCTTCCCATGTTAGTCCGTTGTATTGAGGGTTTACTGTACTACTTATCTCTTCCTTTTTCTGTCTTGATTATATCCACACACATTCAGACACCCACCCTAGCCTAATCCTTCATGGAGGATAAGCACTCCTCGTATGGCTCATTTTTCTGTTCCAGCTTTTAGAAATTAAAATACAAGAAAGATTAGGTGTCTAGCCCCTTGCTCCCACCCATTTCAGTTGCCTTTTGCAATACATTGGAAATATGTGGGAAGTATTGATTCTCCCCATACCTAGAGATTTACAATGTAACTCATTATATTTCTACTACAATGCTATTCATTATATTTCTATGACAGTATATTCAATTTGATTTACAAAACTTCACCTTGTCCACCAATAATTTGAATTCTAGAAAGTATACTTATGAGAAAAAGTGCCATATTATAAGCTGTTAGCTGACTTAGAATTGTGAAAGATCAATTTTTTTTTTTTTGTCTATTGCCGTAAGTCGTATGAAATTTTGTGTGAATATAGATTGTTTTACACACTTACACACTTTTTTAATGTTTACCATGTTAGTGAAGTAGCACCAGAAATAACCAAAGAAGAGCCACATTTGCTTTCATTCACTCTGGCAGTCATGTATAATACATCGAAACTAGAGCCTCCCATCCACAGCCGACTCTTACAGACCTCTCTCTGGTTTCCTCTAACCCCTGTACATACCCTGGTTCAGTCCATTGCTCCCTCTATATCTGTAATACAGTGCTCCAGTTCGTTCAGTCTCATCCACTATTAGAGATTGGGTGAGAGTGTATTGGCAGAGTTCAGGGAGAAAAAGAAAATGTTTTGGAAGGGGATTAGGGTGAAAGGAACAAGACAACAGATGGCCACTTCATTTTGGGGAGAAGATAGGGAAATGGTGACAAACAAGAAAGAGAAGAAGAGGAGATATGTTGGAGGATTCAGCAGCAGATGAGGCTGGACATGGAAGATGAGGTCATGGCAAATGGTTAAGTGAAGAGAAAAGTAGTGAAAGACAGTGTGTGGCAAAGCAGCTGGATTAGATAGTATTGCAGTTGAATTTTTCAAGAAAGGGGATGACACTCCCATTGACTGGTTAGTTAGGATGTTCTGTGTATGTTTAGATTATGATGAGGTGCCTAAGGATTGACGAAATGCCTGTATAATGTCTCTATATGTATAAAGGCATGGGAGACCAAAGTGAATTTCTGAGGTATAGAGATATAACAGGGAGGTATTCCTGGGAGTGCTCCTTCTCAAAGGCACTGGCTGGGGGTTTCTAAATGTGTGTGGATGTAACCAAGATGAGAAGAGAGGAGAGATAGTTAGGATGTTTAAGGAAAGAACCTGGATGTTCTAGCACTGAGTGAAACAAAGCTCAAGGGTAAAGGGGAAGATTGTTTTGGGAATGTCTTTGGAGTAAAGTAAGGGGTTGGTGAAAGGTCAAAAGCTTAGGAAAGAGTAGCACCACTCTTGAAGGAGGTATAGGACCCTGTATATGAGTGTAAGGAAGTGAATTCTAGATTGATTTGGGTAAAAATGAAAGGAGATGGCAATTGATGGGTGATTATTATAGCTTGTGCACCTGGCCATGAAAAGAAAGATCATGAGAGGCAAGAGCTTTAGGGGCAGCTGAGTGAGTATGCCAGCTTTTTTGATGTGAGAGGCCAGATATTAGTGATGGGTAATTTGCATGTTAAGGTGAGTAATGTGGCAGTTAAGGATGTAATTTGGAGGCATGGGGTATTCAGTATTATGGAGGGAAATGGTGAACAGTTTCTCAAATTTTGTGCTGAAAAAGAATGAGTAATACATGATCTAAAAAGACGGACATATATAAGTATGAGAGATCATCCATGGGCATTTGTGGATTAAATGTTAATTGATAGGCATGCAAGAGAGAGACTTTTAGGTGTAGATGTGCTGAGAGGGGCAGCTAGTGGGATGGCAGATCACTATCTTGTGTACGGGAGGGTGAAGATTTGTAAAGGTTTTCAGGATAGAGGAAACATTGTTGGAGAGAAGAGATTGGTGAGAGTAAGTGAGCTTGTAAAAGAGACTTTTGTGAAGAAATACTTGCAGAGATTGAGTGTAGAATGGCAAAAGGTGAAAGTAAATGAAACAAGGGGAGTGCTTGAGGAATTGGAGGTATACAGGGTAGCAGTGCTGAAATGTGCAAGAGATGCATTTGGCATGTGTAAAGTGGGAGGTGGGCAGATTAGAAATTATTGTGAGTGATGGGATGAAGAACTATAAAATTGCCAGTGAAAGAGAAGAGAAATGTGTTTGGGTGGTACTTATAGGGAAGGAGTGCAAGTGATAGGGGAATGTATAAGAAAAAGCAGGAGGAGGTCAAGAGGAAGGTGCAGGGGTTTAAAGAGAGGGCAAATAAGAGTTGAGGTGATTGAGTGTTAGTAAAGTTTAGGGAGAATATGATGTTTTGGAAAGAAGTGAATAATGTGTGAAAAACATGAGAACAATTAGGAACATCATGAAAGGGGCAAAAGGGGATATGGTAACAGGTAGCAATGAAGTGAAGAGGAGATGGAGAGATTATTTTGAAGGACTGTTAAAAATTTGTGCTGTTTTAGTTGGGATGATAATGTAAAGTGAGAGAATCACGGACAGTGGTTAGGTGAAGAGAGAAGATGAAACATGGCCGGGTGGCTGGAAAGGATAGTATTGCTGTTCAGTATATTAAGAAAGGGGGTGACTGTTATTCATTGGTTGGCAAGGCTTTTCAGTGTATGTATGGAGCATAGTGAGGTGCCTGAGGATTGGTGGGATGCATGTATAGTGTAATTGTGGAAAGGCAAGAGAGATAAAGGTGAAGAGGAGATTGAGAGAATATTTTGAAGGACTGTTGAATATGTGTGCTTTTTTTTTTTTTTTTTTTTTTTTTTTTTTTTTTTTTTTTTT
>JAYMFT010186000.1:0-11955 GCA_038088735.1 Panulirus argus
TCCTAGATGAACCACTTAAACGACGATCTTAAATGTTCAAAAAATCTTGGGCATCTGCAGGAGTTTGGAAACTTTTCTGGTTTTGGAAACTGGATCATATGGAATGAAGTTTATAATGTGCCCTATACATGCGGTGGAATAAAAGAAAGTACAGCGTACACTGATTTGACAGAGTTGTATTCAAATGCCAAAACACGTTTTCTGGTGCACAAAAATCTTGACCGGAACTTTTATCAAGATCTCATATTACACTTCACACAAAACACCTTACCGAAAATAAACTGTAAGGAAATGTGAAAAAATACTTTTTATCAAATTTCCCAAGACGTAATAGAAAAATAAGAAAACCAATCAAATGTAACTAAGCTTACTGTTAGAAGCCTGAACTTGGTTTAAACTAGTCAAGCAACTTTATAGAAACATTTTTCGTTTCGTTTTACAGTATGGATGCGATGTTCTATGTGGAAGTTCAAAACGTTGCACTATGTACTTACTGGAAAGTGAAAAACGCCTTGATAACTTGCTCTTATCAACATATTATCATAGTATTATTTTTCAGACTTTGTTCTACCTACTTTTCTTCTTTTTCTCTCTTTTTAAGATGACTACTATTAGCATGGTATGACGTACATGGTTGGAAGACCCCTAGGATTAAGAAAACCATATACTCATTGCATGTTTGGATATCTATATAACTGCAGACATACATATGCATATATAGTGGGGATGTGCACATATGTTAAAAGTCCTAAAGGGTGACGCATTCACGGGCCGCCCAGGGTCGAGCGCATAGGTTCGAATCCTGGTTGCGGCAGTCGGTCCACTGTTAACCCAGCTGTTCATCCACCCCTAGGAGTTGGTCGATAAAGTGGGTACCTGGCTCAGGCTTGGGTATATATAGATATATAGCGTTAATGGGATGGCCTTGATTAGGGCCTTAGCTGCCCGTGCCGTCTCAGCTAACATAGAATACACACATATATACATACATGCACATATATGAACAATACATACATATACATACCAACATATAAACACACATGCATATAAACATGTACATATACTTGCTCGCCTTCATCCATTCCCGACGCCACCCCGTCCCACAGCGAAGTAGCGCCAGGAGACACACGAACAAAAGGCCACATTCGCTCACAGGAAAGCATTTATTTTTTTTTCCTACATGATCCGTCACCTTTAAACGACTGTCTATAATACTGACCCAGCGCTATCTTAATCCCGCTGTGACCCGATAACTGCAGGAACTGATATCTTGACCGGACAGTCCACGGCCACCTAGCTTAACCTGACGCCCACTGATACAGGGACTTATCTTCATGCAGCCCACTAATAAATAATTTCCCTCTCCCCAGACAATGGGTCTTGTTGCTTAGCTCCCCTCCTCCTCCTCCTCCCCCCACCACCCCCAGGACCATGGGGAGGGGAGGGTCACCTTGGCAACCAGTCGATACACTGTCAACTTGTCTGGCCACAGTTCCCCGTCCCCTCCCCACCCCACACTAACCTCCCTAAGGGTACCAACATCTCCCACACTACCCATCCTCAAAAAGTGTCACCCGCCGCCCACTGTCACCGGGAACTCCGAGTGGAGCCAAGCGCCACCAACACCACCACTCATCCACACTAATTTTAACCACACACATCCGCCATCCACATAATAACGATCCCTATCTATCCCACGTCATATGCAACCCCTTATTCCCACCGCCTATCCCAGATGGCGCCATCCACCACCCAGCGTGCCACCTATCCACATCTTCCTCTCCCCACTTCACAACGAGACAAACCCTCCCACTTTATCGAAGGGGAGGATAGCTTGATGTCACCGCTACACTACACAGCATTAACACCAAGCAACATGGCTATCATTTCATCCCTCGAATGGCATGCTGACGGGAGATGCACATGTACCGTGCCAATGGACGGTACGACGGTACGGGGCGGTCACTCCCTTCGGCATATCCCAGTGGGCATTGTTACCTCCGATCAGCTGATTGGTCTCCCACGCCCGCGACGTTCCACATCTAGCGATGTTTTCTCTCTTTAATCCTCACTATCTCTGTTATTTCACTCGACCGAATTAAAAACCACTTCCTCATCCTTCACTGTAAGAGCAGTTTTAATGGTTTATCTCGCGCAGAAGGTGAGGATTCGGTCAACAACAAGTGGGTACCAGTGCACAACAAGAAGGCCGCCATAGGAGGTTGCCATGGAAACACGTAAACAGAAATCAGCTGGGGGACTGACCGCACTCTTGCCATATGGCGGTCACGTATTTTGTTTTGCTTTTTAAATCTCGAATCGATGTTAAAATACCTTTGTTGCTTCCAAGGAGGAAACGCACTAACTGTCCTTTTGAAAGCGTAAATTCTATGGCAAATTGCGAAACCAAAAGCATGAACGTGTAAGGAGCAGTTCCACTTGTAAAAGTAAATTTTGTCTGTGGAACTTCTGAGAGCATCAGCGCATATGGTAAATACAGCAATTCAAAACGTTAACTGTAAATGCAGTAGTAACTAAGATAAACAATTTAGATATAGACGTAACAAAAAAAAAGAAGAGTAAATTGTATAAATAGTGGTTTAATTGCAAAAAAATAACTGAAAAAAACACAAGTTAACAATATAACCTAATAAACTTTACTTACGGTGGACCAAAATTACTAGCAATCTAAAGCGCCAGGAAGGAAAGTTGGGTAATTAGGCTATAAACTAATACAAATATAGTTAAGGATGTCGGGGAAATAAGACCAGCACCATGGAAAGTAGCTGTAGTATCACTACTTGCCCACTAAACTTCACAATACTGGTGAGGTAGCGGCAGTAGTAGTAGTAGTAATTGTGGCAACAGTGAACTACAACAGTCCCGCGGGCAAACATCTGTTGTCTGAGCACGCGAAAATCTACTCCGGTATTGACCTGTGACCCACCAAATGGGGATGGACTGGCGGGGGGAGAGGGGGGGAGTTTATGAAGGGGTAAGTGGGGGTGGGGTGGGGGTAAGTGGGGGCGGGGTGGGGTTACGGTGAGGGGGGGGGGGGAGAAGAGAGTGGGAAGGACTCTATCAAAAATTTACTGGCATGTATGTGTGTGTGTGTGTGTGTGTGTGTCACGTGAGCAAGTGATAAGGCTTTACCGATCTTGTGACACATGACACCGGTCGTCTGGCTACACCGAGCGACAGATGACACCCGCAGCCAGGTTATATAAAGCCAGTGACACACGACAACCACCGCATCCTGACATATGACACCTATTATCAGGCTACATTCTGTACCTTACGTCACGTGACACTAACGTATCATTGCGGTACCATGATATGGTGCACTGTAACCACAACATTCTGCTATGGTGCCATGATATGGTGCGCAGTGATCCTTGCGTACCACCATCAGTTGGTACCATCATATGGCACACTGTAATACCCGATATGGGACCATGAGATATGGTGCCTCTAACACCATAATACTTCACCAAAACGAGGACAGCAGCCATGGGCATTTTCTTAAGAGGTAGTAATTATTTCAGGGGAAGGGGTCAGTACTTACCGGAGGTAGTAATGACTTCAGGGGGAGGGGGGTGGTGGTGTCAGTACTTACCAAGGACGACGGCGGTGGGCGTGGTGTTCAGCTCATGCAGGCTGGGCAGGTGGTGTTGGTGGTGGTGGTGGTGGTGGTAGAGGCCCTCTGTGCTCCGGAGCAGCCGGCGCTTCTGCAACGCTGCAGCGGACACTCGCGTCCCCATCCTGACCCCACCACCCTGGTGGGTCACAAGTATGGGTTAGAGGAGGGGGGATGGGTCTCACAGCCAGGGGGGTTTACGGGAAAGGGGGGGATGGGGTGAGGGGCTTCACAAAGGGAGGGGGCCACAGCTAGGGTGACAGTGGGAATGGGGCAGAGGGGAACAGACTTCTGTTAAGAGAAGAATAGGAAGTGCTCACGCGAAGGGAATAAATGGGGAAGAGAGTACTGCTTGGTCACTAAAGATGGGGGGAATAGTGGTGTCACTTTTTTTTTTACAGGAAGCAGCGTCTGGTGAAGCACCTGACAAGACAGGGCTTACCTGGGGTACTTGACAGACAGCGTGGGGGTGTGTGAGGCACATGACTTGGACAGGAAGGCAGTTGACGTTAGCTGAAGTGAAGGATGGGATAGATGGAACACTTATCATGGGTAGGGGGTTAGTGAGGTATTTAAGGAGAAAGAGACTTGCAAGTGTTAGCGAGGTACTTGAAAGAGGGAGGGGGCAAGTGAGGTACCGGAAAGAGGGAGGGGGCTAGAGAGGTATTGGAAAGAGGGAGGGGGCAGTGAGGTACTTGAAAGAGGAAGGGGGCAAGTGAGGTACCGGAAACAGGGAGGGGGCTAGTGGGATACTGGAGAGAGGGAGGAGGCTAGTGGGGTATTGGAAAGAGGGAGGGGGCAGTGAGGTACTTAAGAGAAGGGGTTAATGTGACACATGAAAGAGGGAGGAGGTTAGTGTGGCACTTACTTGTGGAAAGGGTTAATGGAGAACTTATTAGAAGGAGGGGATTAAGTGAAGCACTTAAATGAGGGGAAGAATGATGCACTGAACAGAGGGAGGAAGTCAGTGAGGCATTTAACAAAAGGGTTAACCATATCCTCTATGGTTACCAGAGGGAGGGGACTCACTAAGGATCAATAAGCAGGGGAGACAAGTGGGGAGGCAACAAGCCGCACAGGACAAGAAGCACCTAAAGTGTACATGAATGGCACGCTGTGTTGTTGCACCACTACACCCGACACTCAGTTGCTTATGAATACTCTGTCTGGAAAGCAACTCCCTAAACCATCATGAACCGTCCAATCAAAAAGCATCATCTTATCATCATGAATGAAGGAAAACCTTCCTTAACAGACAATAACAAATCAGTCTACCAAACATTGAAATTTGCATGCATATATCGGAGGGGAGAAAAAAAGATATTACGAATAAATCACAGTAATGAGAATAAAGCTCTCTCTAATTTTCAGAACTGACCAACAAGAATGAATCATAAAAATGTCTTTAAAAACCTGATACTCAGAAGATACAGTATATTCAGATGTTAAGGAAATTTCCAAATAAAACAGAATATACTTGAATGTTCTGAGATAAGCCCTTAGAAGGAATACCCATTCAAATTCACTAAAAGACCTAAGAATTTTTGTATATAAATGCTGCACACCCACCTTCAAAAATGAACAAAATAAATTTAAAATAATCCATGTAGGGGCAGGACCCAAGCTAAGTCCTGGTTCTGGGAATGCCAGGTCATTGATTAAGTCTTCAAAATCCAATTCAGTTCTGACTAAAGTCTGATCTCTGTGCTCAGGTGTTATCAATAGTGAATCCTTATGAGTCTATAATCCAGACAGGGCAGAAGCCTCACCTCTTCTGAGTATTATCTTTGGCGAACATAATGTTGGTTTCCGTCCATTTATTTTCAGTGTTCTTCTTTTGGTTTATCTTGTATTCTTTGTAGCCTTTGCTTTGCTATGTTTTGAGTATTTTGTCATGCATATTTGAGTACTTTGTATACTTTTATATTAAATCTTATAAATCATCCCATATCCTATCTTTGAAGAGTCTGCATATCTATAAAATTTAGTTGTCAGCCTTAGATCTAAATAATCACGAGTATTATATAGAAGAATTGGGTCAAAAGGACTGAGCCTTGCAGTAGAGCATTAGATATACTTAGGAATATGTATCTTTTCCCATAAATTAACAATTACTCATATACTGACACCAACAGAATGAGTTCCTACTCTGCATAAGAATCTCTTATGAGGGACTTCACTGAAGGCTTTATGGATGTCTTACCAAATCACATAAACATTAAGTAGTATTTTTTGTATCCTAGGTATCATATATTTCAGAGTATTACATATAATTTAAGACTTTGGGCATCCCTGCTCCTTGCAAAGTCTGCTAGGGAAAAGCTAGGGTCCCTAGTTCTGCATATCCAATTCCCTTAAAGATGTGCTCGTATGCACTTGATCTTCCCCATGTAAGAGGAAATTGAGTTAATAATAAACTAAAATTTCAAGTATATTGGTTAATTAGGATCTATTGCTCTGGAGGCAGTGATGACCACTGGTTATCGATATTTCTTCATATAAAAAATTTGCAAGTATATCACGAATAATAATAGTTTAATCATCTCCCTAAGTTCTGAAGTGAAACTAACTGGATGTTAATTTAAAGTACCCTTCTTACTATCTCTTTGGAATATCTATGGAGATACATATACCATCTTGTAGTCTTATGGAACATTTCCTATTGATATATATCTATCAAGTAATTTCCTAACTGGAAACCATTACATAACAAAACCCAAGCTCACGGTCACATGAGTCTGCTGATATTTGCATTTTTTCATCTGTGTTGCCATTTCTCATACTGGCAAGGTAGCTCAAGGAACAAATGATATATGGCCTCATTTGCTCACATCCACTATCACTGCCATGTAAACTGTAATGATACCAGAGCCCCTATCCAAAAGCATGTCCCACAGACCTTTCTGTGGTTTCCCCTGACTACATTATGTGCCCTGTTCAGCCTGTCCCCAAACTTGGACATTCTAACCTGTTCTTCCCCCTTCCCGTTGAACTCAATTTCTCCTAGAACTGGAAAATTCAGGTTCCTCTTCCCAAACATACTTCCTATCTCTCCCTTCTTCTCATCATGCTTACATCCATGCATAATCCCCAGACTGAGTCTTTGAAGAGGAGGATTCACTTGGGTCTTCCTTCTGCTCCCACTTTTAGAAAAAATATAAGGAGGGAAGGGTTCCTAACCCCTATTCCTGCCCTTTTTATTCACCTTCTATGACATGCAAGAGATATATGATAAGTATTCTGTCTCCCCTATCCCCAGGGATATATACAGCTATCTTTTGAAAATTATGTATAACTTTGTCCATCTTAAGTTCCTTTAGTAGGGCATCAGTTCCTCTTCTTCTCTGCCTAATTCATGTATATGTGATCTATGCACATCTGAGATGAAGTGAAGGTGTCCTCAGTATTGCAACTATGGTATTTCTTTGCAAACTGTTTATCCACCTACCTTCACTAAGTATGTACTGAAATGTTGGCATTTTGTTCCACACTATCTATCTATCTATATTTATACATGTTCACCATTTCCAGAATTAGCAAGATGATGCCAAGAACAGAAAAAGCCTCTATCACTCGCATCCATTCTCTTGCTGTCATGTGTAATGCACTGAAACCACAGTCTCCATCCCCAACCATGTCCTGCACATCTTTTTGTTGTTTTCCCCTGCAGCTTCATATGCTCTGGTTCAGTCCACTGACAGTACATTATTCCCCCATAAAACACATTGCTCTAATCTATTCTATCCTAAGCACTCCTATCTTCATTAAATTATTTTCCATTTCCATTTCAAGAAATTTTTAAACCTTTTCCTAACAGCATATCAAAAAGAAATCTGAACGTCCACCCTTACGAAGGTACAATACTTCTTACTTTCCACTTTGCTCACCAAGACCAGCAATGCATACAAGACCTCATTTCCATCCACAGAGGTCTGGCAATAATCTTTCCATGTGTTTTTGTTCAATAGTAAAATTCTATTAAGTAATCTTTCTAATATTTTAGCAATCCTCTTCTTGTAAATTTTCTCTTCACAAGTTCATTTTCATCCTAAATGGTCCTGAATTTTCTTTTACATACAATATCTTATTCTTGCTCATTTGTGAAAATCCTTCACATTACTTTTTATTTCAATTCAGCAATGCTTTTCACATACCTTCATATACAAATTCATTTTCTATTTAATCATTTCCCTGAGATAACAAAAAATGAGGCAGTTTGCGTACGACACAAATCATAATAAATTGCGTACACTTGATAATTTTGTCACTTTGTGACAGCTTCAGATGTGTTTGACTGAGAATCTTTCATCTTATTTGAAGATTAGTTTCTAAAGTCTGTGGAATTTCACCAAAAACTGTCTACCAATTTCTAAAAATACAGTCACAGAATGAAAACAGCATTTGTGTGAGTGAAATAATTTGAGGAATGATTAAGTCAATAGAGACATGTGTGACAAGAATTCTTGATGACAAAGGAATAAGTAGAATGATGAGTGACACAGGACTGATAGATACTGGGTACCGAGAAGTACCAAACTAAAAAAAAGAAGCCCATGGTACATAAGGGAAGCATGGAAGAGGTAAGAGAGGGTATAACATCAGAAAGCAGGGCGATAAGGTGTGGTAAGAAGGTTTAGATAAAAAAATGGTTCAAAGTGTATCAAGCATGGGATTAGAAGAAACATGTATTATGATGTAAAGGGCGAGGAAAAGCTGGAAGCCAAGGAAGGTTTTCGCACATGGAATGGTGTACGAGGGTGTATAAATAAGAACAAGTGGACAAACATATATAGCTGTGCTAAGGTATGGCATGAAGAAAAGTTTTAAGGATTCTAAGATCAGATGGTGATGTTAAGTGTAGTAAAAACACAAAGAGTTGAAGTATCGCTCTGGCAAAAGTGAATGAAAATGTAATGTTGAGGTACTGACCTTCTTGGGAGATGCAAGGAGAGACTCGTCACTGCCAAATTCTCGGGTAAGCTCAGGTCTAGTAGTCCCTAAGCCTCCCTTGCTGCTGCTTTCTATATTGCTCTTGGAACGTTGGTGAAACACTCGTGGGACTGAAAACTTTATTTCACCAGCTGCTTCCTGCTGCTGATGGTGGTGAGACTGTTGCTCATTCTCCAAGTTCTCAATAGAGAAGACCTCATCAACCTCATCCCCACCACCACGCCACAGGATATCTGACAAAAATTTTTCACGTGACAGACTATCAGACGACTTATGTCCTCCCGATACTAAAGGCCAAAGTGATGTTGAAACATCTGTTCTCTCTGCCCCAAGGGCTGAAGACACTTTTGCACCTTCATTATGCTCACTTTGTGTTCCATGGTGGTCCCCGGAGCCCCCCGGTGCCTCAACAACATGGCCACCAGACACCAAATCATCAGCAGCATCTGCTGAGGATAGGCTGGTCCTAGCAGTCGTTGTTGCTGAGGAAGTACTGCTGGGGGCTCGTGACTGTAGGTCCTGCTGGGTAGGGATCACTTCCAGGGGTATCCCTGAACCCCCAACAGGTAAGGATGGGTGGTTCAAGGCAGCAGCATCATAATGGAAACTCTGATGAACTGTAGCCAGGTAGAAAACATGACGACTCCTGACAATACACGACAGCTAGGTTATCTATTTGTGCAACATATTATATAAAATGATTATCCTTCACAACCTACACTTGTTATACAAGTTTGTACCGACTGCCATGGCATATAAAAGTATAACCCATGTAAAGCCTTAGCAAAAATGATGGCAACAGCACAGAGACAACAGGAAGCCCCTCACACACAGGCACACTGGACACTAATACACCACACTCTCCACTTACCTCTCCAGCCACCCCTCCCTTGCCAACGTGTACTCCACACGAGAGATTATGTGAAAGGGAGAGAGGGGAGGGAGGGATTATTGTTTTGTACTGTATGAGAGAGGGGTTGGACAAGGCCACCTTGTAAAGTGAGGGTGATGAAAGAGGAAGGAATTATGCCTTGTATTGTGAAACGGGTATAGAGGGTGGTCATGCCCTATACTTTGTGAAGGGAATAGAGAGAGGGGGTCATGCACTAAACTGTGAAATGTGGAATGGCAAAAATCATAACCTATACCATTTCAGTGGTAAAGGAGAGAAGGGTTATACCTTACATGGTGTGATGGTCAAATATTATACTGTTCAAGCAGTAAGGGAGAGAGGGGTCATGCTTTACACTGTAAGATGGGGATGGAAAAAGTCATGTCTTGTATTGTTTCAGTTGCAGGGGTAGAAGGGGGTCATTTCCTGTTCCACATGAGTGGCATGGAAGGTAGGGTTCATTCTTTGTATCATGAAATGGGATGGAGGGGGTCATTTCTTGGACTGTGTGAGAGGTGGAGGAGGGTATGGTCATGTCTTGTAACGTGTATGAGTGGATGGATGCTGTAAGGGTGACAATTACAGGTAAGGTCCTGCCTTATTCTGTGTGACAGAGGATAGAGAGGAGGTACAGTGTGAGGATGGAAAGAATTTATGCCTTAGATCATTTGAAGAGGTGAGGGACTGGGTTCTGGCATGTACTATGTGAGGGGAAAAAAGGAAGGGTTATCATGTCTCATACTATGGAGGAAAGAGGGAGTCAAGGCTGTGGTGCAGGAAGGGAAAGATAAGATGTCACATCTTTATGTTTATGAAGATGCTGCCCCACATAATGAAAGACAAATCAAAAGTTTTCTTTTTCACCGTTTTATTTTCTCAAGAAATATTAATGTTGTGGATCAGTCTGCCTATCTGTTTATAATGAAGTTTGCCTCCCAGCTCCACAAAATATATAAAAAAGTAATGCTCAGGTCAGTTTTATTCATTACTATTTCCCGTACCCATCTTCCTTTACTCCCTAATACATATAATTAATCACCTGATAAAATGATTTTCTGGTACTTTTTACATCTGTAATCATATTCCAGGCATATGTCTGACTAAACCTCTTTACCAGGGTCTCATTTCTAAGCTCCACTCTTTTGGCTTTCTTTCCTCACTTTGCTCTCTCACACCTAGCTTCCTCTCTAGCTAATCTATCTCCATGGTTGATAATGGATCAGTGTCTCACCCTTTCTCCATCAACAAGAAGTGCCCCTCGAGGTTCTGTCCTTCTTCACTTTTTTCCCTTTTTATCAATGACTTCCTTTCTTCTACAAATGACCAAATGCATTCATATGCTGATAAATCAAAACTGCATTCCCCCACATCCTTCAAATCTGTTCCTTCTTCTCTAAATTGATCTTCAACTCATCTCAACACAACCTCATCAGGAAACTCAGACTTGGACAGGATATCATAGTGGTGTAAACGAAATATGGTTTTTAAGTTTAATACCTCCAAAACCCAGTTTCTGCCCGTTTCTCTATTGAAAATTTCTCAAAACTTTACTTTTATCTTCAACAGTTTTGCAGCTCCACCTCTTCACTCAATGAACATACATGGTATTACTGAAACATCAATATTATCTTGGAAATGCCACATTATGGGCATAACCAAGTCTGCCTCTAAGAACCTGGAATCCTTTATAAATGTCAAGATTTCTTTTCTTGTGGACCGTTGCTCCATACAAAGGACCGATCCATCATTGTAAGAAGTACTGCTCTCACATCAGGAGTGGTTCTCGCTCTGCATCCTCACTTGGCAGAGTTGACTTGAAAGCAGTCTAACAAATCGACTGTCCCAGGCTAACTTCAAAACTTGACCCACTTGCTCTAAGGTGCTATGTTGTTTCACTATCCCTCTTCTATGGGTACTACTTTGGTTTTTTGCTTCTGAGAGTTGGCTGCTTTTGTGCCCCCATCACTTGCTAGACCAAGCAATACTCAGCAAGCTACTGCATCACACGATTACTGGGAAGCTGTTGTCAACTAAAGGGTGGACTGTTTTGATAACTGCTTCTTTCCCTACACCTCAAATCTCTGGAACTCTCTACCCTCCCATGTCATTTCCAATTACTATGACCTGGTACAATTAAAAGTCAAGTTTTTCAATTCCTCTAAATTCATAAATACTTTTCCTTATCTCTTCTTTTTCCCTTTCTTGAACCTCTTTATATTTCAATTAAGGCTCGACCTTGATGTGGAATTTTGTCCTTGACTGGAGCCTCCAACATAATATATGCAGGGGAGAAAGAATACCATCCACATATTCCCTGCACGTCATATAAGGCGACTATAAGGGATGGTAAAAAAAAAAAAAAAAAAAAAAAAAAAAAAAAAAAAAGGGGGGGGGGGGGGGGCGGCGGCTCAGAAAGCTGGCCGGATAAATAACTCTTAAACCAACACGCTCAGTCTTATGCAAGGGAATTGTAGAG
>JAYMFT010186011.1:0-11955 GCA_038088735.1 Panulirus argus
TTACGTAAGTTATTCCAGTCAGCTTTGTTCAGGTGCTAGTATTTACACTTAGAAAGGGCTGCTGGAGGGGGAGGTGCCGTTAAAATAGATACATTTATTAGAGTATGATCAGATGAACGAATTGGGGGCGAGATTGTGTATTTACAGCGTGATGGACTAGAAGTGACAAACAAACCCAGAATATCAGGAGAGTGGTCATAGCGGTCAGATATTATGGTAGGGTGGGAGATAATTTGCTCTAAATCACTGAGAATGGAGAACGTGAGGGCTTTGATCCCTCCACTATCCATGTGGGAGGAATTCAACCATTCCCTATGGTGAACGTTGAAATCCCCGAGGTGAGAGGATGTCACGGTCTCATGGCAGGAGTTTAGACAGTCGAAGAAGGATACAGAGTTTGAAGAATTGGGGGGGGCAGTAGGCGAAACAGAGGACAAGTGTGGTAGTTGGGAGACAGTGGAAACAGATCTCTTCATAGGCCTTGCTCTTGTGAGGATTGTGGATAAGTTGCCTGTCTCAGGAAAAGGACTTTGTGTTGGGCAATGACTAGCAGGTTAGAAAATGAATCCATTGCTGGTGCTGCCTGTGAGACTGGTGGATTCCATGGATACAAAGCAACTCGAGGAAGAAGTACCAGAGATAGTCCTGGAGTACACAGATGCCAGGTCCCTGGCAGTTAGGAAAACAGGCCATGTTCTAAAAGACACAGCTAATGAAACAAAGAGAGCGAGGACACTCTTCGAGGACAAGACTAGTGGAGTTGGGTTGTGTGATCCTTTCTTTGCTGGTCTAGAATCCGTTAAGACAGAGGAACCTACGACACTCCCTGAGAATGAAATTTGCGAAGTCGGGCTGTGTGATCCCTTCTTTGCTAATCTGGACTCCGTTAAGATGGAGGAACCTACGACACCCCCTGAGAATGGAATTTGTGAAGTCGGGCTGAACAAGAGTCATTGGGTGAAACTGATGATTTGTCTCGGGCCAATTCAAGAGAGACCCAGGATCAAATGAAGAACTGGTATGGCAAATAACCTCGATTAAGGAGCTTTGAGACAAGCAACAAGGTGCTGCTTTTACCCCAACCGGGGATTAAACCACATTTGTATTGTATTTCTCCCTCCTTTCAAGCAGAGTGTGTTGGCTTGCATTACCCACCTTCTGGTGGGAGCTGTGTGTGATGAGGAGGACAATTCAGCTATGGGTGACCTGGGGACCTGGCGACAGCGTGGACAGCAAGGAGGCGAAGCTCTCACACCTGATGGAGAAGTGACGGGTGGAGATGTCTGCCTTACTGTCAACACACCCAGAGGTCTGCCAAAGCCCACCTGGATGGGCCTAACCAATGAACCTTGTTGCTGATGTGGGATATGCCAAGCCTATTAAACAGGTTCCTTACCAGGTAAGCTCAAAACAAACAATCATCCTTCAGAAGGAGCTGAACTACATGCTGGAGCACAATCTGTTGGAGCCGTGTCAGTCAGAGTAGAGCTCACCCGTAGTTCTCATACCCAAACCTGATGGGACGTACCGGTTCTGCATCAACTACCACCGAGTCAGCCAGGTAACAAGTACTGCCAGTTCCTCCCTTCCACTAACAGTAAAGGACCAAGCTTTAGCCCCTACTGGTGCTCTTTGATCTAGAAGAGAACTGAGAAGCTCCATGGGTACGGTTGGATAAAACTGGATGCTCATTGCTAACTTTGCCACAGTTGCAGCCTCCTTCACATATTTATTGAAGAAAGATGAAATTTATGTATGGAATGAGCAGTGTGAGACAGCGTTTCATCAGTTAAGAGCCTTACGATGTAATTGTCCTATCTTGCAGGCTTCAAGCAGGGTAGCTGTAGATGCTGGTAAAGCAGGAGTTAGTGCTGTCCTCTGGCAGGAGGATGAAGAGAAGGTTGATCACCCTGTGAGCTACTGTGGTAGGAAATGTTAATCAGGCAGAAGAATTACTCAGTCACTGAGAAGGAAATTTTGTCTTTGATACTTGCATCACAGCACTTTTATGTATATTTGTGCCCTTCAAACAATCCTATTGGTGTATATACTGACCACCACCCCTCAAATATGTTAATAAGTTAGGGATAAGAATCAGAGTTTGACTGAAAGAGCCTTCTTTCTTCAAGAGTAATTTGGGATTCCTTATGTTGCTGGCACACATAATGTGCCCGCAGACAGTTTATCCTGCTCCTAAAGTAAAAATAATTCACCTTTGAGGAAGTTTCTCCTTTAAGGGGGGGGGGGTTATTACGAACATGCGTTGTTTGATGTTATGTTGTAGGTACTTAATGCCCTCCCTTTTCTAAGCCAGGCCTCTCCCACAAGTGTGTTTTGTGGTGTCTTGGGTTAAAGCACAGGGTAAGAATGTCCTCACTATGGAGGGCAGCCCAGCGGGAAGTTCCGTTTCCACGACCGCTAGTGGTCACACTTCCCTCTGCAGTCGCAGTATCAAGTGAATAGGTCGCAGGACTCCTCACAGCAGGGTCTTCCGACTGCAACTAGGAGCGATTAATCCCTTCTCAGCTATGGCATCACATGACCTGGGTCACTGTGGTTTTCAATTCTGCTGGACCTTACTTCCCAGTATCTCACAGTCGAGATGAGGGGCACGTCCCAACCACATCAGCCAATCGGAACTGACACTGTGTGGTCACTCCCTCCAATCACAGTTGAGGTGAGGGGTGTGACCGGAAGAAGTTGGCCATTCAGAACTGACTCTGTATAGGACACCCTTCTAATAAATATTCTCAAGATTGTCTTGGGAGCTGATTCCTTCACCAGCCACTAGGAGAGGATTTCCCTGCCAACAAGCCCAAAGCCACAACAAGTGCTTGAGAGTTGTAGCGGCCCACTACACACTACGGTGTTGTACTGTGTTATATTATGTAGTTTAGTGTAACTGTGTTGTAATGTACCTTAGAATTGTCAACCAATAGTTATATCATTCTCATGTTTTTATATTTGAAGTTTGTGAAGAAAGAGCCCTCCTGGTATGAAAACTTGCCTGGGCATTAAAGTAACATAGGTATTTGAACCCGAGTAATGTGTTACTGTTTGTATTGTGTATCTTATTTCTTGTAAAATAAGTGATTCTAATCATAGTGTTTAATTCCATTCCTTGACTCTAAAGTGAAGCTATCCATGTTGTGTAACATTATAACTAATAATGCGTAGAGAAAAGAGGCATTTGGATGGTACTTGCAAGAAAAGAGTGCAAATGATTGGGGATGTATAAAAGAAAGCAGCAGGAAGTCAAGAGAAAGGTGCAGGGGTTGAAAAAGAGTGCAAATGATAGTTGGAGTGAGTGAGCATCATTAAACTTTTGGGAGAATTAGATGTTTTGGAAGGACATAAATGATATGTGGAAGACAAGAAAATAAGTAGAAACATAGATGGAGGGAGCAAAAGGGGAAGAGATAACAGTTAGTGATGAAGAGTGGAGGAGATGGTAAGTATTTTGATGACTGTTAAATGTGTATGATAACAGAGTGGCAGATGTTGGGTGTTTAGGTCATGGTTGTACGCAAACTATGAGAGTCATGGAGAGTGCTTTGATGAAGAGATGAAATGTGGCAAGGTGGCTGAATTTATTAAGAAAGGGGGTGACTGTGTTGCTGACTGGTTGATAAGTATTTTTAATGTATGTATGGATTATGGTGAGGTACCTGAGGATTAGCGGAATGCATTTATAGTGCTACTGTTTAAAGGCAAGGAGGATAAAGATGAGCGTTCAAACTACTGCCGTGTAAGTTTGTAGAGTATACCTGGTAAGATTTATGGGAAGGTACTGATTGAAAGGGTGACAGCATGTAGCAAACCATCAGACTGGGGAGAAGCAGTGTGATATTAAGAGGGTTACAGGATATGTTAATCAGGTGTTTGCTTTAAGAAATTTGTATGAGAAATACCTAAAAACAGATGGATTTGTATATGGCATTTATAAATCTGGAGAAGGCATATGATATGGATGATTATGATGCCTTGTGGAAGGTTTCAAGAATACACAGTACTGGAAGAAAGCTACTACTAGCAGAAAAGTTTTTATCAAGAGTGTAAGGCATGTGTACAAGTAAGAAGAGATGAGAGTGAATGGTTCCAAATGAAGGTTGGCCTGCAGCAGGGGTGTGTGATGTCACCATGGTTGTTCATTTCATTTATGAATGGGAATGTAAGGGAAGTAATACAAGAGACTTAAAGAGAGGGATCAATATGCAGACTGTGGGCATGAGAGGGCATGAGAAGTGTCAGTTGTTTGCTGATGATACAGTACTGGTGACAGATTTGAGTGAGGAATGCAAAAGTTGGTGACTGAGTTTGAACAAGTGTGTGAAAGGAGAAAGTTGAGAGTAAATGTGAATAAATCTATCTGTCCATATCTCTGATGCCTGTTCCCTCCAAGAACTCTTATCAAGGTGGTGGCTATGGCAAAAGAGTCCACTTTTCCTGTAAGTACATGCCTCCTTCACATACACCATTCCATGCTTTCTTCCACTATTTCTCTCCCTCCAGTAATCTTCTACTCTAATCGAAAGTCAGTTTATTTTGGTATCCCATAATGACAACTCAGTAATATGGAGTATTATTTTCATATGAACATAACTGAAGACAAGATCTAATCACTGCACCAAAACATTTTTGTGTGCTGTTGGTGAACAAATCCACTGGCTTTATGGTAGCAAGATGAAGAAAGTCCATATTTACTTTTGTACAGCCTATCCACCATCAGTTCACTAAGAAAAGAGACTGAGAAGAGACACTGAATTCCAAACAGTCTCCCTCATGAGTGTCATTTGTATGGTTCTAGAAGAGATAATAAAAAATCAAATGGATGACATTCTACAGAGGAAAAATTACTTATAAGAGAGAAAGCACAGTTCAAGGGAATGATCACATGTAGCTGAGGAGTCTATAGAAAGAAAGGCAAGGGTACAATGAAGAAAAAAAAGTAGGGAAGAGGGTGGATGTGCTGGAAATAAAATGCTTGAGGATAAGAAAGAGATGTTGTATTAGGAAAAGTATACTTGTGAAAGCTCAAGAGGATGTGCTGAAATGGTTTGGACATAAGGAGAGAATGAGTCAGGAAGGACTGACTAAGAGAGTATGCATGTCATAAGCAGAAGAAATAAGGAGAGGGAGACCGAGGACTAGATGGAAGGAAGCAGTGAAAGATGCTTCAAGTCATCAAGGCCATTATATGCTTATATGGGACAGAGAGAATTAGTTCAATCTGGTAAAAAGGGGATAATGTATTGTTAATGGGTTAAACCAGGGAAAAAAGAGCAACCAGGGGAACCACAGAAAAATGTGTGGAGCTTGGCCGTGGACAGGGGGGTCTGGTTACAGTGCAATACACACAACAGCTACCCGAGTGGATGTTGAGCAAATGATGTCATTCTTTGTCTGTTCTTGGCACTACCTCACTACTGTGTGAAAATGATGAACAAGTATAAAAAAAAAGGGGCAATACTATACTGCATATCAATTTGTTTTTATCACATTAGAAAACATGAACTTGACCCAAGGAATGATAATAGCATTTTAACTTCAGTTCTTATATGAGAAATGATTCTGCTTAAGAGTCATTCTGCTTTTAATAGTACTTTCCTAAAATGCATACCCAATGTACATCAAGACCTTATGAATCTCAATGAAAGTATACTGTAACTAGTATTTCCATGTGCAATCTGCCGATTATAGTATCGGTTAGAATATCCGTATTTCCATAACAGTACTTTACTTAAATTGTCAAACATTTGGTTACATTATCTTTCATCTAATCAAAAGAAGATATTGTATCAAACTATACTTACTGCGACAGCACGTTCAAAATACTGTGGCCGAGCAAAAAATGCACTCTCCGAGACAAGATAGCCTTTACATATACTAGAAGTAAAGGCACCTGGAAACACCACTACAAACTGGCCAGGATCTTGTACCACTCTACACACCCGAACTCCTTCACGTACCAGTTCACTTGGGGGAACCTGCAATAATATACCACAAAAACTTGAAATGGCAAGTTTCATCCAACATCTAACAATTATTATGATAATCTTCTTAGAAGTTCCTTTCTTATTCAGGAAGAATAAACTATCTGAACTATTAGTTTTATGATAAATTTCTGAATGATCATGGGCTGAAATGGAATTCAAATCTAAAGGTACAACTTATTACTGACACTTAAATCTATGAAGCAAAGGTATTTACCACTATTTGTTTATATGCAGAGGGAGTTTTACACTTAATGAACCCCATCTCTTAACCTTGTTACTGCTGCCAGTGTGTATGCATCATGATATTTTATTATCTTTTCTCAGTAAAGAGTGCATCTATGATCATAATTCTTGAATCACCTGCCTCTGCCTCAATGCAAAACATACAGCAATTAATGCTTGTAGTGGCACCCAATATTTTGTAATGAAACACTATACCTAAGATTTTCTATACTCTGGTCAGTCTAAGTGAAAAGTCAAGGAGGCCTATTTGAGATCTGCACCCTCTTCATACATAACAATAAGTGAAGCTGTGAAACTCTTACTAAAGAACACCAACTAGTTAAGAAAATGTTTCAGATCTTTATTTGTTTGACATAAAACTTACAAAATACAACTAATACCACTACATGACATGACAAGAATCCTCTGGGTGTCTGGGCCTATTTGAGCATATCATTCACTCTCCTAAGTTGGTGTACCTACTGTATTCTCTATACTTACCTCCACCTGTCCCTAGCCATGTACCCTACATCCACATTTATCACTAAAATGCTTTGTCTGTATACAAAATAAAAATAAAGATGTGAAATTAAATTAAATACGCCTGATGGTACACCAGGCATAACTCATGTGCCTGGAAGCAGAGCAACATAACTTAATGGGCACAAAGCACACACTAATAACTTTTCACGATACTAAGCTGTTTAACACCTTATTCAGAAAAATATGTTTTAGTTAATCTAAATAACATATTATGGAAATATTTCTTGGGAATACTGTATCTCTAAGTGTGCAGTGGATTTTAGGACTGTCACAGTGAAAAGGCTAAATTCCTTTACCATCATTCTTACTTTAATACTCTGAATTTACTGTTCCTTCACGTGATTTTGTTCTGTTCATACATTACTTTATCATCTCAAAAGTACCTTTCACATGTAAGCATTTTCTTTAAGTTTTCTTTTTGAGATGAGTACTGTAAACTATCTAAAATATCATTTTTCATAGCACATTTCTAAATAATTATGCATTGTGATGGCACAGAAATTAAAAGAACTATTCATTAGTTATACTTAAATCTATATGAAAGTTCATATGTGTGATTACCTATCTATCACTACCTATTTGTGTATATAATGACAGAGTTTTAGTTTTACACTTAATGGACCCATCTCTTGAACTTTTTTTGTAATTAAGCTAGTTTTCTTTCTAGTACTCTGCATTCACTACTTCTTCACATGGTTTTATTCAATCCAGTTATCACTTTACAATTTGATTTAACATATTGTTCACATATTTTCTCAAAATTTTATCCTTAATTTCACGTTGTCTTCTAACAGACCCATTCCTATATATTTTATGGAACTTCTGTCATTCTATCTAACAAATTCACTCCATTCCCAGTTCAGCTGGGAAGAATCAAGTTATACCTTCTTCCAAGCCACACCAATTCCCTTACCTCAGATTTCTCCTTTTCCGAATATGTCCATTTGTAAGTATATGCAATCTTTCTTACTTTTCACTTCCCTCATGACCTTTACATCATCTGTAAACATATTCAAGTAGGAGTCCATACCTTCAGGTTAGTCATTCACACTGATCAAGAAAGTAAGTCTCAAAACAGAACCCTTGGACAATCCACTAGTGACCTCCACCCATTTGGAGATGGCTCCTCTGATTTGTGTCCTTTGTTCCCTTCCACTAATATGAACTTCTTTCCATTAGAGGAATCTCCCCCTTATTCTTTCCTAGTGTTCCAGCTTCTTAATCAGCCTACCATGCAGTGCAGTGTGCAATATTTTCTGGCAATCAAGATACAATCTATCTACTCTTCCCTTTTGTATTAAACAGAGCTCACTCTCTCACAGAAATTTATGAGGTTTGTTACATATAACCTCCTCCTCCTAAAACCATGTTCCCTCTCAATAAAGTAATCCTCTGCAGGAAGTCATACAGTGTCCACAAAAGACTGTCTGCCCCCATACACTTGCAAATA
This sequence comes from Panulirus argus, assembly GCA_038088735.1. Taxonomy (NCBI): domain Eukaryota; kingdom Metazoa; phylum Arthropoda; class Malacostraca; order Decapoda; family Palinuridae; genus Panulirus; species Panulirus argus. The sequence continues at coordinate 8,212 of JAYMFT010186011.1, forward strand.
CAATCTATCTACTCTTCCCTTTTGTGTAAGACAAAGCTCATTCTAAAAGAATTTTATTAAGTTTATTACTCATGAACTTTTTCTAAAACCACCTTCCCTCTCATTTAAGTGATTTTTCCTCTGCTGAGAGTCATAGTGTCCACAAAATCATTGTCTGACACCCCTCTTATATTTGCAAAGGCAATACATGGTTAAGATATCTTGTGAATACAAGCATAAGCTGCTCTCAGGGTGAAATCATTGTACATCTGGTTGCTGAGAATAGAGTTTCTAACTGTGTGAGCATCAGAAACCCGCCTCAGGCTATCTTGAGTGAAGGATGTTCTTTCTTTACTCATCCTGGCTGCTACATTTCGGGGATTTCACTCCTGGGCACTGTATTTCTTCCACCTGTGCTTAAACATGGTTGGCTCTTACCTTTCTAAGGAAGAGAAAGCCCGAATTCTTACCTGGAAGTAAGAAAATATGGGTACACATGAGATTTCTAGGCGCTCTGGGTGCTCAGAATGCTCAATCAGGTGGCTGCTTCCTACAACACCTCACCAGTGCCTTGCCTCATTCAGGAGATAAAGATCCCATGGACCCAAAACATGGACCTAGAATATTCAGGAACCTTGTTCACTCCATGCCCAAATGTATGCAGATGGAAGTAAAGGGCAAAGGAAAGATGACAAAGCACTAAAATGTAAGTGTGACACCACCTCTGAAAATGTACGGGGAGGCATACAAGGTTCTTCTTTAAACTGAACAGATGCTTTCTGATAAATTTATCCTGTACTTTGCAACCCACACTTTTCCACTCTCTTGGCACTACACCTTTCTCCAGCGACATCTTGAACAGTATCTCAAGAGGTCTGTCTAGTATATCTGCACACATCTTCAGCAAATTTGGTGAAATTTTATCAGGACCATGAGCCTGTATGGTTCAAGACCTTTTTGTGTTCTGTTAGTGCATTTTTCTAGATATCAAAGTGCTTTCTAAAGCCTCCTTTACTCAAGTATGCTCTATGACATGCTGATACATAAAAATTTCAAGGACACACTCTAAGAATCTGAGTACATGACTCTCTACCTCCATGTGGATCTGTGTGTGTAATCATCTATTTGCACAGTATGGGGTCAAAGTTTGACACTCATGGGGCCTTGTCTCTTTAACATTCACTATCATCATACATATTCATTCTTAAATTCATATATGCTGTCTACATTAAATAAGTCCTCAGTTATTCTAGCCTACTCTTCCACCTCTCATACACTATAAAAGAACTTTTTTATATTTTTTTAACAAAATTATTAATCAATTTCATTTGAAAGTCTGGTTGCTCTACCCTGCCATCTCTTGAAGAACTGTTCACACTCCACATCATCTATCGGTTTTAAAAATTTAAAGGCTGTGATCAGGTCACCCTTCACTCTTCCAAAGTGGGCAAACTTTAAGCCTTTAGTCTTTTCCTGTAACTTAGTTCTCTTAATATGTTGCCCTCTCCTGGACCTTCTCTATTAGCTCTTTGTAATTCTTTAGGTGCAGTGACCAAGCATGAGAAGCATATTCTGGTCTTGGCCTTATGTAGGATATGAACAGCTTGCTAAATATTTCCTTATCCAGAGACATGAAAGCTATCTTCATATTTGCTAGCAAACAGTTTGTCTCCTTTACTATACTCTAAATATGGGATTCTAATGACAGGTTAGGGTATATGTTAACTCGCAACAGCTTTTCACCCACAGAATCTTGAAGCTTATTTCCTACTAGATAAAAGTCGTACTGAGGCCTTCATTCAATGTCTCATCATTACTTCAGGTTTGCTTAGGGTGAATCTCATCAACCATGTATCAGACCAACTATGTAGTCTGTTCAGGTCCCCTTGTAAGCTCATGCAATCCTCCTCACTTTTTACTTCTCTCATGACTTTTGCATCATCCGCAAATATATTCAGGTAGGAGTCCATACCTTTAGGCAAGTCATTCACATATATCAAGAGGAGTAATGGTACAAAACTAGAACACTAGAGCACTACCCTGGTGATCTCCACCCACTTCGAGAAGGTTCCTCCGACATGTGTCCTTTGTTGCATTCCACTAAGATAATTGTCTATCCATCAAAGGAGTCTCCCACTTAATGCTGCCTGGTATTCCAGCTTCTTAATCAGCCTCCCATGCAGTACAAAGTCAAATACTTCCTGGGAGTTAAGACATAAACAATGTACTCATCCTTCCCTTTTGTCTAAGACTGAGCTCACTTTCTATAATGCATACAGTATATAAGAATGCGCACTTTCATAGAAGACAAACCCTCCAACATCCAAGGTTAGAACCCAGGACCTTATGCATGGTATGCAGGTGCACTATAGCTAGGCTATGACTGCCCCTAATAGGAAAATGACTTCGATTAAGTGTAATCTAATACATTTTGATTACATTTAATCGAATACCCTTCGTCTCACATACATGAGCAATGGGGTCTAGACCGGTCAAATCCCAGCATGCTCACATAACCAGCAGATAGCATTTTACAGAACCTACCTGTACAATCGCAGAGGTATATGAACATGAACATAATGCATATGAACACGCACTTTCATAGAACACAAACCCTCCAACAGTCAAGGTTCAAACCCATGACCTTAGGCTAGACTATGATAGCCCCTAATAGGGAAATGACTATTCGATCATGTGTAATCGAATACCCTTCTTCTCGTATACATGAGCAAAGGGGTCCAGACTGCACAAATCCCATCAGGCTCAAATAACCAGCAGATAGCATTTTACAGAACCTAAGTGTACAAAGCATAAGTATATAAACATGAATATAGTGCATATGAAAGCACACTTTCATAAAACACAAACCCTCTAACAGCCAGGGTTCAAACTCGGGACCTTATGCATGGTGGACAGGAGCAGTACAGCAAGGCTAAGATCACCCCTTAACAGGGAAATGACTATTCGATTACATGTAATCGAATACCCTTCATGTCACATACATGAACAAGGGGTCTACACCGGTCAAATCCCACCAGGCTTACTTAACAAGCAGAAGCATTTTACAGAACCTAACTGTGCAAACGTAGAGGTATATGAACACAAACATAATGCACATGAATGCACTCTTTCATAGAACAATAACCCTCGAACAGCCAGGGTTCAAACCCAGGACCTTATGCATGGTAGGCGGGAGCGTTATAGCTAGGCTATGATTGCCCCTAATAGGGAAATGATTATTTGATTACATATAATCAAATACCCTTCGTCTCACATACATGAGAAATGGGGTCTAGACGGGTCAAATCCCATCAGGCTCACATAAACAGCAGATAGCTTTCTAGAGAACCTAAATGTACAAACGCGAAGGTATATGAACATAAATATAGTGCACATGAAGGCATACTTTCATAAAACAAAACCCTCCAACTGCCAGGGTTCGAACCCGGGACCTTATGCACTGTGTAGCGGTTAGTGTCACTGACTGTGACACATTCACGAGTTTCTCAGGGTCAAACAAATAGATTCAACTCCTGGTTGAAGCAGTCACTCCACAGTCAATCTAGCTGTTCATCCACCCCTAGGGGTTGGTCGATAAAATGGGTATACCTGGTTCAGCCTAGAGATAGGTAGTATGTTTGAGGAAAGAAACCTGGATGTTCTGCCTCTGAGTGAAATGAAGCTCAATGGAAAAGGGGAAGAATGGTTTGGAAACGTCTTGGGAGTAAAGTCAGGAGTTGCTGAGAGGACAAGAGCTAAGGAAGG
>JAYMFT010186022.1:0-11955 GCA_038088735.1 Panulirus argus
TTTCTCAACTCTCTCTATATTTCAATTAGGGCCCGGCCTTGATGTGGACTTTTGTCCGTGACAGGAGCCTTCAACATGAAAAAAAAAAAAAGCAGTAAAGGTAAAATATGGTCATTGATATTGTGAAGTATAGACCATAGCTTTAAGAGATTGTGGCATAAAGGAGCACTAAATGTAGAATCTTATAGATGTTTTTTTTTACCTATTCTGTGCATCTTTCTACATGTGGTAAGTCTTCATTTGCTGGAGTGATATTAACTAAGGCATATCAAAGAAAATTATGTTAGTCAGTTTGGTACAATTAGTACAGCACTTGTGAAAGAGTATATTTTGGTAGAATACATAAACAGTGATGTCTGAAATAAGGGAGATACACATTTAGCCTGAAAAAAAAAATAAAAGTGGGCAGGGTATTGAAGATAAGGGAAAACTTGGGGTTTGGTAACTGAAAACAGGAAAGAAAATATGTTGAAAGATAAACAGAAAATCTGCCAGATTTTCAAAGGATGGGAATTACCTTGCTTTAGGTTTTTATGTAAATGTTTTAATATTATAATCTTTAGTTTCTGGGGAAGACTTTTGATGATTATCATTTGAAAGTTCAAGAGCATGTATTTTTTTGAAGTTAATGTTTTGTAATAAAAGATTACCATCAAAAGTTTGTATATACAAACATATTGGTGAACCTTTTCGTAAAAAAGAGTAAGTTCTGTTTTTGGATATTATTACCATTTCAGACATCCAGTGAATGGTTGTTAGGTTAGGTTTGGTGTCTTTTGAACAATTCTAGCCTTCATTTCTATCACTAATTACTACTACTTGTGACTGTACATTCCCAAAACCCTGACTCCCACTTGGGGCCCTTCACTATCCTTACTTAAAGTGGGATATCTCCAAAGGTAGTGACTTGCAGTAGAAATGAAGATCAGAATCATGCAAAACACATCAAAAATCATTAGAAAAACATGGTTTCAACTTCCAAACAGGTGGATGTCTGAAAAGTCCCCCCACTTTAAGTAAACTTATCACAGAATTGGTAAGCTTATTTCGAATGAACTCTACTACCATACTTCCTTATATGCATCTGATGGAGTGATGGTATGTTCTTTGATATAGCTTCAGTAATAAACTGCACAGTAATCCATCTTAATGTCTTAGTTATGTTTTATCTTGGAATTCAGATGCAGTAAAAAAATTGAATTATTTTCTCTTTAGGGACCACCCTTGTTTTATCTTGGAATTCATCTGCAGTGTACAAATTCAATTCTATTTTTAGGGACCAGCCATGCCAGGGGGCACGCAAGAACACCGCCCATTGCTCACAGGTTCAGATCCTAGTCCTGACCCAGAGCAGGGAAAATCATTGATTTCTCAGAGCTACGATGACCGTAGATCTGATGAAGAAGACAATGAAGATGATTCAGGGCTCACGGCATCTGGTCACCACATTGATGATGCACATCAACAAACCACGTAAGTTTATTTAGTTCTTTGTTTGTTGACTGGTTATAGATTTAAATGATTAACTTGCTTATGGACTCAGATTACATCATTTAGGATATTAGTACTTTTGTGCCAATCTGTGACTCACCAGGACAAAGCATTTTGTGGAAAATCTTTCAAATATTTCAAGTATGGTGTCCTTACCCTTAACATTTACTCATTGACAGTTAACCAGTTAACCAATGCAAACAAATCTCATCCATATTGACAGATATCACAAGCAGTGGGTGTCTACTCACCATGTTAACTCCTCATCAAACAAGCACTCAGAAAACTTTTATCCTTTTGACGTTTGATTAGTGTAGGGATCACATTTACAAGGAGGGCAATGAATTTGCAAAGATTTTTGTGATTTTGAGGCTGCTGAGATGGCTGGCTTTGGTTTTTTTAAGTTATGCTGATGTTGACTTTTCACTGGATTGTTATTAAGCATTGCTGATATAGATACTTGACTTATGCCTAGAGTAGGACAACAGATTTTAGATAGCATCAGCAGTGAGTTAGTTGGTCAAGAAGTGAAATCTTATGATTTATAGCCAGTCCTAGATTGGATTGCATTGTATGATAAGTACCAGCAAATGCTAATACAGTAAAGATGCCCCACCAGTAATTCAGCTTTATGGTGACTTTATGGCTATTGGTTATATTATTAGAAGCTTACTAATACAGAAAAATACTGTGTTGCAAAGTACTAAGTTAAATATTCATCAGTGTTTTCCTGCTCTTATGACTTACTTTCAAACCAGTGCTCACCATCTTAATTGCATTCATATAAAGTCAAGTATAATGCCATGTTAAGGATAATACAAGAAAGGTAAGCTGGGATTATGTAAGTGGGAACCTTTGTCTGGACAGGAATGGCTGTACTCGTGGTATTTATACCCGGAATGTCTGATTTTTTATGGACGCATTAGAAGTGAGTATATCTTATTGAGGCATTTCTCAAAAAGGATGACCCATATTTTTGGATTAAATATAAGTCTTCCATAGTTAAATGGAATAGTGCCTTTAGTATACCGGGGATCAAATTTTCAGAGCTTCATGTCCTAGACCCAAATATTCTACATCTTTTAGAGAGTTAGTGTGCATAGATTTGTTTTCAAGTTTGTCAAGTCACTTATTCAAACCCAACTGACATATTATGAACACTTTTTAAGTAAACTAGTAGCATCACCTGCCATGGAGGCAGGATAATTGTTAATCTTTCTGCAAATGAGTTGTAAATTACCATTTTCTACTATTTTATGGTGAATCTTACTTACTGGTTTCTTGGTGCAGTATATTTATGGTATTATCTTGAGTTGTGTATTGTAATTTTTCTTGGAGATGCTTTCTGGCAGAAAGGAAATAATTATCTGTTTCCATATATACAACTGGCTTTGTAAGTATTGTTTTATTAGCTCATTTAAATGCAGAAAATTGATGTAGGGTGAAGCGATTGATTTTTGCACTATCGCAGGGAAAGTATGAAGGATAAACATATTTAGCCATCCCCATGTGTTGCAAGGAGACCTGGCTCTTCTATGGCCTGTATATTCCTGTCAGTTTCTGTTTCTGCTACTTCTGTGTTCCCAATGGGGAGGAGAAAGATATGATGATTGTTTTTGTTTCTGAGGGCCTTGATTGGCCTGTAATTGGAAGACAAGTGTTGATTATGATTTATGTTATAGCGTATTTTTTTGGACAGATTGCATAACATTTGCCCTCTAAGCCTCCCCTGTCAGTGCAGAAATCAGTCTTTTTACTGAAATAAGTATATGGTCTGTTTAATTGGAGTTCTAATAGATTATAACTTTCTTCAGAAACTGTGAAACATTGATTCACCTCATTAAGGGAAATATCGGCACAGGCATTCTTGCTATGCCAGATGCTCTCAAGAACTCTGGGCTCTTTACTGGTACAGCCTTGCTACCTTTCATTGCTCTCATCTGCATCCATTGTATGCATATGCTGGTAAGTTATTTAGATTTACTCCTGTGAGACTTATATTTAGAATGCAACATGACATCATATTGATATTAACTCAGTCCAGCACCACTTGATTGAGTTTTTGCTCATTGATTCAACATCCATGAAATTAAAGCTGTGAACATGAGGTAGCTAGATCATACACATTTCAGTCAGTTGCATGGTAACACAGTATGTATTCAGATGTAAGCCAGCTCAAGAAAGGCAAGAACATATATGTGAAGACAAAGGTGTCACAGCCATTCACAGTGGAGCAATATAATGACTGTCAGTGTACCACAGTTCATGTCTTTTGCTTCTTTTAGCTTATGTTATACTGTTTATGCCGTAATGTATTGCCTTATGCTGGACATTATTTTAGTGTAGCATTCAAAAGAATAAGGTATAGTCAAATCTTGAATATCCAGATTTGTCATTAAATTGGGTATGATTGGTACAGATACTGAAAGTAATGGGAAGTTTTGCAATATTGATGGGGATACTGCCCATGAGGAAGTTTTTAGTGATGGTGAAGATGAGTATGAAAATGATGATAGTAATTAATTTCTGATTGAGGGAAAGGGGAATGAATAGGTATATGAACAGTTTTGGGTTATGCCAACAGTGCTTCCAGATTTATTACCAGAAAGAAAATGAGAGGTATATCTATCAGTACTTATTTATTACAAGTGTACCGTTGATTCAGAACTGATTTTGGATGAATAAGTCTTTTTATGATGACAACTAGATTTAAAATAATGAATTATTTTGGTTCAGAAGTTGCTTTATTACAAGAGTTTTCGTGTGGTGGCTCCAGTTTTTCAGTAGATGACATGTTGTATTTATTTTCATAGGAATGAGAAATTAACAGTATTTCAAAATATTAGTAACAAACTTTGTGACCAGTATATAGTGTGCCCTCCAGTTGTGGATGCTCAATTATTGATGAGTGGACCAAGCTTGTGTTTAGCAATTCTGAAAGCTTGCATTGCAATTTGTGCTCTCCTCTCTTAAACACACATTATTGTAATGCCTGATCCTTCCATCAGAACCCAAATGTAGTTTGTCTTTTATTCTAATCCATGTGTCACCTAGGACTTCAGCCCCCTCCTCCAGTTCAGCTGGGGTAAACAATAAAAAATTAAGATCCAAATTTTAGCCAAATGATATTTGGAAAATATAGAATATACATTAACAGCTATGGAGCATTGAAAAAAGTGTAAATAAGACTGTGAACAAAATATGATACTGACAGTGCAGTGTGGAAACAGTCACAGGCTGGATAATAAAGGAGGAGTGGCAATATTGCATGGTCTGACTTTCTTCTCAAGAAAAAAGAAAAATATTATAAGGCCCATGATGGCTTCTGTCATTTGTGTACACTAACAGAAATGTTAAACATACTGAAAGAACTATTTAAAACATTTAAAAAACAAACTGAAATCAACTTAGTGTGTGGCAGACCCCAGGTGATGGAGTATGTGGCAAATCTGTGGATGGACATCACATGCACTGTTTCAAGGCCGTTGTGGCAATATTGCATGGTCTGACTTTCTTCTTAAGAAAAAAGAAAAATATTATAAGGCCCATGATAGCTTATGTCGTTTGTGTACACTAACAGAAATATAAAAAATACTGAAAGAACTATTTAAAACATTTAAAAAACAAACTGAAATCAACTTAGTGTGTGGCAGACCCCAGGTGATGGTGGAGTATGTGGCAAATCTCTGGACGGACATCACATCCACTGTTTCAAGGCCGTTGTCACATTTGTACGCCTTCACAAAGTTTATTTTACTCTTCCCAACACTCAGTTTACAATCTCAATCTACCACAGATTTTAATACAATTTTACATTCTATCTGTTTATCTATATCTTAGGTGCTTGTCATTTCCATGAGTTCCCATCAACGTGATGGCCATGGCAAAAGAGTTTTCGCTTATATCTGTCCTTACATGCCTCCCTTGCATACACCATTCCATGTATTCTTCCCCATTTCTCTCCCTCCAGTATTCTTCCACTCTATTTCCCCATCTCACACCAATCCCTTTAATTGTAGCATCATACCTTCTCCTAGTGAACTTTCATCTTGCATTCTTTCCACATGCCTAAAACGCCTAAAAGAATTGTGTTTCATTCTCTCCTCAAATCCCTTTGCATTTCCTGCTATAACAAATTTGTCATACACCCCTTCATTACTTTCTTCATTCCATCTAGTCATATCACATGTGACTCATCCCATGTCCCTGTTTCAGCTACATAGATCAGGCTATTGTAAGTCATGAGCTGTATGCAGATTGTAAAACTTCCAGTGATGGAACACAAGGTGTAGTCACTAAAGCTATCATACTACGACTAAGGTTATTTTCTTTCTCATGGATGCATGTATCATGGTTCTTGGCAGTTTATGGTTACCCTAGCAAATCTGCTAGCACACTTTTTAAATGCCCTGTTGAAAGGAAAAGTTGGGTCACACATGGAACAGGCAAACCTATGAAAGCTGTGTTCCATACAGAAAAGGTATACTATTTCATTATTCTTATAGATGATTGGGTTTTGAGAAGTAGTATTTAATGTGTTTTTCAAGATGAAGATAGACCACGGGTATTGTGGATATATCTGTGTGTTTTCACAAGTTTTGATGGAGTTAGTAAGAGAATGAATATTAAGCATATCTTTAATGTTAATGTATTATTATATATCATAAGGATCTCTGAATACATTATGATTGACAAATGTATTTAGTAGGGCTTATGTACTTTAAAAATTCAATGAGAGAACTACCAAATTAGATGCCTTGGATCAGTCATTCACCAGCTAGTAACAGGAACTCTTTAGATGGTCTAAAAGGAATTATTTATACATTGGTGTGTTACTTTATGTATTAAGTGTAAAAAAAACTTGTGTCTTTGATGGCAATAGTCTATTCTAGAGGGAGGAAAGAGGATTCAGGGGAAAGAGGATTCAGGTTAAATAATTAAGAGCTTCATTTTTTTATGAAAGTGGTTTATCATGAAAGAATGAGCATAAATTTTAAGAATTTTTTATAATCTGTTTCTCTCAATCAGGTTAATTGTGCCCATGAACTAAAGGAGAGATTAGGCATAAATGGACTAGACTATGCTGAAGTTGGCTACCATGCCTTTTCCACGGGTCCAGCTTCCCTTCGCCAATTTGCATCCACGGCGCGCTCAATACTCAACTCATTTCTTACGATAACACAGTTAGGATTCTGTTGTGTTTATGTTGTGTTCATGGCTGCAAATATTAAGCAGGTAAGGTTTAAAGAATTTTTAGAAATAAGTAAATACTTAGTATGTACATGATCTATCTTATAGAAATTAGTGCAGAATGAAAATCAGGTGCATGAGATAGGTGTGTGAGAAAGTGCCCTCTGTATATAAAGCAAAGATAATTCGCATTCATGTGAAGGTCATAAGTGCAATTTCTCTGTGTTAAATCATCGGACTATCATGTGGCTGATTTTATTCTTCAATTTGATGTCTGTGAGAAATGAATTCAGATTAGGGGAAGTATCAAAACCAGGTAATAGTGACCAGATCTATAAGAACAAAACAAGAGGAAGAGACAAAGCATGAATCAGGAAAAATTGGTAGATTGAAGATGTTATTTGAAGTGAATGGAAAAAAAATAGATTAGAGATGGAAATAAAGAAACTGAGGAATCTAATTAAAGATCATGGTGTTATGAGGTAAGAGAGGAACTTAGGAATCTGAAAAATATAGGCAATGGATATAATCAAAGATTCAGTTTAGTTGAGGGTATTAGAATGGTATATAACCAGAATAGAGAAGGCAAATTCAATAAAAAGATGATAAGGCTACATTGGTCTTTTCTAGATGTCCTTGAGGCTGGTCAAGTAGAAGAAATGACTATAATGTATACAGAAGGTATTGAGATAGTGAGTAGGAAGATGCAGTAGGAGTAATTGAAAATAGTGGGCAGGGAGGTGCAGTAGCAATTTCAGCAGACACAGAGCATGAAAATTAATGTAGTTGATCATAGGTTAGGGGTCATACAAGTAGAGGTACACAGGAAATTAAGTGATATTGTGGGAAGAATAGTATGCTCTGTTAGGGATTGAGCAATAAAGGAAGCTTATGGCCTAGTGAATGAAAGGTTAAGACAGGCGCAAGGCATCCAGGACCAATGCTTGTTTGCTGAAAAGGAGAATTTTGAGAAAGCCAGAGACATAGAGATAAATCTCTGAGGGATATATCTGAAAAGTAGGTGACACCAAAATTAGAAAGATTAACAAAGCAGGTTGATAGATTTCAATCACTGATTATTGTTGGCTTTGAAAATCATACACTAGATGAAGAAGAAAGGAGAAAGAAAGAAGGGAAGTTTATCAAAAGAGGCTATAGAAATGCCATACACAATTTTATTGATAAAGGAAAAGAACTGGTATGTCCTTACATGTGTGGGAGGCATGTAAGGACAGGGATAAGTGGAGACTCTTTTGCCATAGCCACTTCCTTGATGGTGGTTACCTGAGGGATTGGGCACCAGAGATATAGATAGAAGAATTGGTGATAATGATATAAGCATAAGGTTATGATCAGTTATTGTTATGTTTGATTTAGAGTCTTCTCACTAGGAGGTACTTAAGTAAGCTAAGAAACTTAAAGGCAAGGGTATTCATTGGATATAATGAAAGGAAGTGAGGGAAAAAAAAGCAAAGAAGGTAAAAAGACTGGACACACCTAATGAGGCAAGAGGACAAAGCCACCTCACCAGCACTGCAGAAAGGTCAAAAGGGTCGAGGGACTTTAATAGTGGACTGGTGGTGATGTATAATGTTGATGTATTAGTAGTTAATGATAAAGAACTGGAATTCAAGGACTGTATAAGGAAAAGTGCACCTGATATAGTTTTAGAAACAAAGCTGACAAAAAAAGATGAGAATGAGATCTTACCAGTGCTATCTAGAAGGGTACATGATGGTATGAAAGGAGAGAGAAGGCAAAGGAAATAGTGGAGAATGTCCCATTCATTCAATACATAATGGAGAAGGACCATTGGAAAGAAGTGTATTATGGTGTTGATATTATATAATCATCCAAAAGATGCACTTTTCAGAGATGGTAAAGTATTGATAATGGGGGATTTCAATTATAAGGAGAAAAATGATGAAATTAAGACTCCCATGGTGAAATGGAATCATGGAGATGCAAGTTCTGAGAGTGTCAGAATTTTGTGTACCAAATTACACCATCATTGCTTGATCTTACGTACACACATTCATTGAGAATTGTACATGTGATTACTAAATGGAAACAGTGTTCATATAATGCTCAAGTTTGACTATGGTAAATGAGGAAAATGAAAGAGCAGATATGAGACAAGACCCGAAGAGGAGATACAATCATGGAAATTACACAGACCACAACATTGCACTGGTAACATAGGTAAGGAAATTGAGTTCTGTAGCCAGGAACTAGGGCATTGTGGTGAAAGGTTCTGTGGACTTTATAGTGAGAAAGTAAGAACGTGGGTACCTCTAGCTTCAAAAACAGAGGAAAGGTTAAGAGAGCGGGAAGAATGTCAAAAAGCAAAGGAGTTTCTAGATATGCAGTTGCTTAGATATGGGTAGCACTCCAGCCAGCAGGTAACTGCAAAATATAAGAAAGCAAGGGACAAGTATAGCAGGATAAGAAAGGAGGAACAAAAAGACTTTGAAAGAAATATTGTGGGCTGGGCAGGAGAAAATCCAAAACTAAATCATAAAGTCATCCTGAGTAAATTGCTAGTTAAAGAGCATTGGATCAGGTGAAGGTATTCAGAAAGAAGATATGTTGATGATGTCGGGGATATGTGCGGGAAGGCAAATTCCAAAGAGTTTTCTTTTTGGAAGACACTCTATTCCCAGTACCATTGAGATGAAATAGGGAGGTGGTTTCTGAAAGCAGTGAGATATCTTGAAAAGACAGTAATGCGGATATACTCAAGACAAACCTCTTGAAATATGTTCAAGATGTTGCTAGAGAGAGAAAAAGTGCCAAGGGAGTCAAAAAGGGCAAGCATCATATATGTTAGTAAGAAAGAAGACTTGGCACTAAACTACAAATCAGCCTCCATGATGAGTGTGGTTGGTAAGGTCTTGGAAAAGATAGTCAGAAAGCAAGTGGGTTACTTTCTGCATACAAAAACTTGTCTAAGTGGGAGACTGCACGGTACAAGAGGAAGCAGCAGGAGGTCAAGAGAGATATATATGAACCGAAAAAGAGGGTAAATAAGAGATGGAGTGAGATGGTGTTAGTGTGGTTCAGGGAGAATGAGAAAATGTATTGGAAAGAGATGAAAAGTGTAAGAAGAGTAGTACAAATGCGATGACAGTGAGTGGAGCAGATGGGAAGGAACTGTCAATAGGCAAAGAATAGGTGAAAAAGAGTTATAGTGGGTATTTTAAAGAACTATGTAATGTATTAGATCATAGAATGGTAGATGAGTAATGAGGTGGCATGTGTAATGAGAGAGCCCTGTTGAATGGTGAGGACTATTAGTACAAAGAAAATGCAGTTATGAAGTATAACAATTGTGGCTAGGAAAGGGATAAGGTAAGACAAGAATGTTTATAGAAGACATACTTATTTGATGAATGATCTTGATATTCTTAATGGCTACAGCATGCTGAAAATTTTTTGTATATGATCTAGTTTTAAAATTTAGAAAAATCTTCTCTGGGCATAGACAGAACTGGAGTCTTCATCAGATGTTTAGTTGTTTTGAATCTGATTTATCCTCATATGTGCTACTGTGTCAAAATCTCACTGAAAAGCATGCCTTTAATATTTTTGGTCTTCTTCCAATAGGTTGTTGACTGTAAACTACCAGGAAATGACATTGACATCCATGGATATATGGGTATCCTGCTTATACCTTTGTTAGCCATATCTATGATCAGATCTCTAAAGGTAGGTTATTCTCAGTTTTTTAGAATGATTTTAAAGATATTCCTCTGTTATTGTGCTATAAATGTAAACTTAGATATTAACCGTGAAAGACTGTAATGTAGTGCAACTGTATTTTTGGATGAATATTGAAATGTCATTTCATAGATTTAATTATTTCAGTTGATACAAATGCAACAAGAAATCTATTCTCTGGAAATAAGGCATTCTTTTCATATCTGGCTTGTTGCATCACTGCAAGCAACCATAGCACAACAGATATTAATGAACTATGGTGGCATGACTGCAAGTGTCAAAAAAAATACAAAATGGGGACTCTTAATTCTTGTTGAATTAAGAGAGATGAATTATAAATGAAAGCAGCTGGAAGTGTAGATATTTTGAGGAAAGGTAATATAGATTTGTTTGGTGCGTGTTAAAACTAAGAAGTATTGTAACTTTAATTGGGATTGAAGTGTCAGATCAGGCTTGTTGGAGGGTGTAGATTATCACATGAAAAAATGCTGGATCTCTTGAATAAAGTAAGTTAAAAGGTATTTTATAACTTTTTTTTTTTTTAAGCACCAGTCACGGACAAATGTCCACGTCAAGGCAGGGCCATAATTGAAATATAGAGAGGATAATGAAAGGGAAAAAGAAGAGACAAGGGAAAGTATTTATGAATTTTGGAGGAAGTGAAAAATCTGTCTTTTAAAATGTGCCCATCATTATTATGGGGAAAGACATGAGAAGGTAGAGAGTTCGAAAGCTTCAAGGTGTAGGGAAAGAAATAGTTATCAAAATGGCCCACCCTTGAGTTGCCAGTGGCCTGTTGATCATTTTGCTGCAAAATTAGGGTAAGAGGATAAACAGACATTTAGTAAAGGGTTTCAAAGTACATTTAGAGAAGCAGGTCAAAAAGGAGAATCATTGTGTTGGTTATCTTGCATGGACTTACCTATGTTGATTTTTTTTCTTTTATTTATTTATTTTTTTTTGACTGCAACAGGGCATGATGAGTGGCAAGTAGGTATAGGTTCTAGGTGAAAATAACACATTAAAGGATACATGTATTATGTGCATCATTGGATATACATGCTGGAAAGATGTAGCTTCACCACTTATGTCCATCAATGTACATGGAATGGGTTTAGTAAGATGTGATAGAAAAGAATTTTACAGTTATGGTTTCAATATAAAAAGAATTTTATAAGTAATGTTCATGATGCAATATCTCTTAGGATCTTAGGTAGGGTTTCTTAAATCATTGTAAATGTAAGTTAGCAAGTAAGGTAGAAGTTAAAAACTAGGTTATCTTAAATCTGAATGTATGTTGATGTGGAAGTTCCCAAAACTGCAGTAGTGTAATGAATTACAAACATCAGAGGAGCTCAAATGGATCCTTCTTGCATTCTTTCTTTTTGGGACTATTATCTTACTCTTTATCCAAGATGGCCATGATTTGGCATGCTTTTGCTAGTGCCATGTAGAAAATTATAGAAATGTGAAACTGTAAGGATAGTTATTGAAGAGCAAGGTACAGCATAGTGGAATGTGCATGGAAGAATGTTGATTGAGTAGAGTAGTATA
>JAYMFT010186033.1:0-11955 GCA_038088735.1 Panulirus argus
AAATGTCACCTTATATATATATATATATATATATATATATATATATATATATATATATATTGTTTGAAATGTTGGCAAGTTTATGTTTTCAATGTTCTTGTTTTTTTGCATATCGTTAAATGTAAAGGAGTTTACGACGCGCGAATTTGTTGTTTTGTCCACAGAATTTATGCGTTCACGGAAGAATGACGTATGTAGTTTGCTTGACTACGTAGTTCGTCTTAACGACTCGTTGAAGTGAGGGAGAGAGAGAGAGTGAGAGAGAAAGAGAGAGTACTTACTTAAGAGTAAAGTAAACGATTTTGCCAAAAAAAGGCAGGGCTAGCGCGTAGAGCGCCCCGCGGGAAAATTTACCTAGAGTCACGAAGAACGAACGATTCATGTAAGTTACATTCTTTGGGAATGGGAAAAAAGATAAATCGTCAGAAATCTTCTGCAGGAAATGATTAACGACGACAAAGTTAACGAAAAGTTAACTAAACGACGTCCTTTTAATTCCCGGTAGCCAATCGTTTAGCGCTGGCCTCTCCTCCCAGGACACAACCTGTTCTTCAGGGCGAGACTGATGGCGTTCCTTCTGGTCCATCACAATGCTCACGTACGCTGTTCTTTCCGTCTTCCTCCCTCCTCGTCGGTCGGGCTAGAGAGAGAGATTCGCCCTCACGGCTTTGGAATAACCTCTCCCTCCATCAGGAGCAGCAGCAGCAGTAGTATCCTGCCGGAGCCAGCCGCCCCCTTGTCTCTTCCCCCACGGCGGGAGGAAAGAGAATTGCAGCAGCAGCAATTTCTCGGATCCAAAACCAAATTCTAGATCAAAGAACAATGCCTTAGTTCCCCACCTTCCCCTCTCCTCACCGCCACCCCCTCCACGTGCCCCACCTCGTCAGACGTTCGGAGAATGATAAGCGAGGGTTTTGGGAGCCCCTCTTCTCTCGTCGGCTCCTCCTTGGAGATGAAACCATTTGATATTTTTGGTTGCAGGGAGTTGAAAACACCCCCTCGTCGGTGGCCGGCCGCCCGTGTAGCAGCAGGGACGGTACCTATATGGGTCTTCCATTTAGTAACAGCGTCCCGCGGTGGTGGTAAACCCCACCCAGCCGGCCGGCCGGCCGGTCTTCAAAGAGCCTGGGCTGAACCGCGCGCGGCCTTCCTTCGTCTTGATGTCTGCAAGAAAGAAAGCGCGCGAAAGAAACCGCGGGAAATTACGAAGCTTTTGGCGGGAAGCGGGGAAGAGGCGCCCGGGGGTAAAGAACACGGCCCTCCTCCTCCCCCTCGGACCCGCTGAAGTATAGCTGAAGAAACCTGAAAGACAAGAGCGTAGCGGGGAGGCATTAGTAACCCACCATTACTCAAGGGCGCCTCTCCACGGACACTTGCCAGCGTTAAATGTTGAGGAGGGAGCCTAAAAAGGTTAATTATTAGGGGGTCGCAAGAGAGAGTGAGGGAGAGGCTTTGTGAGAGGGAGGGAGGAAAATGAAGTGCCCGGGGTAAGGAGGAGGAGGAAGAAGAAGAAGAGGAGGAGGAGGAAGAGGAGGAGGAGGAGGAGGATGGTCAAGGAAAGGTGAGGAAGATGGGAGGTAATTTGAGTCAGACTGAGCAGGAGGACCCGGGAACTGAAGGAGGAGGAGGAGGTAGGGCAGGTGGGTCAGGAGGTCAGATGAGGCCCGAGAGTAGGAGGCGGACTCCATCAGGACGACCTACAATGTGTGGAGGAGAGGATAAAGAGGGAGAGAGAAAAGGAGGGAGGGAAGGAGAGAGGTGAAACAAGTGAGACATAGAGAGAGAGAGAGAGTGAGAGCGGATAGACAAGGGAGAGGAACGAGAGTAGAGAGAGGATAGACAAGGGAGAGCGAATGTGAGAAGAGAGAGAGAGAGGATAGGAAAGGTAGATCACAACCTGGAGGCGACGACGACGACGACCCAGGCCATAGTCGTTGGGTGGTAGGGGGGGAGAGGAGGAGGCTCCCTCACCCCCCCCCTCCCCTCCCCAGGTCGTACCAGAGGGACGAAGTCTGCGCACTCCAGATTGACGTCCCAAGTTTAATGAAGCTTAATAGCTAATCAATATGCAAATGAAACCATCCCAAAACTAATTAGATCCAAAATTCGTCCCAGGCCCTTCTTGTGTGGTAGTAGTTCATACCGTTCTAGAAACAACAGTGTGACTAGATGTTTAGCACACACAAGCGCACACACACACACACACACACACACACACACAGAGTAAAGACATGGTACACACATATACAAGTTTAAAAGACGGGATAACACGAACGGAAAACTCTGTTCTCCTAACACACAGAGTAGTCACACACACACAGTCTACGATATATATATATATATATATATATATATATATATATATATATATATATACTTGTTCGCAGCTTGCTACTTTACCGAAGTAGCACCAAACAACGTCTCCGTCTGCTCATATCCGCTCTCCAGCCATAATAAATAATTCAGCGAAACTAGGATTCACCATCCACAGCCAAGCCTCACGGACCAATCCCGTGATATGCTCTCAACTCTTCATGCCCTTTGGTTCAACCCACGAACAATACGTGGAATCCCCCCGACCCTCTCCCCCATATACCACATTGCTCCAATTTGCTCTATCCAATGGAAGCCCCCGACTCTTCTAAATATTCAGGCCTCTGCAACCCAAAGCCATTTTCAATTCATGTCCTTCCCGACTGCGATGAGGTAGATGCTTGCAAGGGAAGCAGGGAAGAAGAGGATGGTATCCCCTGTATGGTAGGCAGAGAACCAGACCAGTATCTGAGGTACGTCTATCTAGAATTTGATTTTGATAACAGCTGGGACAGGAGGAGATTAGAAAGATCTGATATCATATTGAAGTGACCAGATCCCATCTCTGGAACGTTTTATATAGACGAAGGATAGTGAGGCTGTGGGATTTCATTCATCTATCCGTCTCGGTCGGTGGTACAGTGTTTTTCGTTCCTTTCTGAACGGAAAAGGAAAAGGAATGGGGTTGATTTCGTCCCTCTAAGGATTCTAGTGGCCCTTTCCCGTCGATGCTTGATGTAGTTTAACTCCTTTGCTTTGGTCTTTATCGGATGATCCCCTCACACTTCGAACTCTACTAGCTTCTGGTTCCTCACACTTCGACCTCTACAGGCTTTTGGATCCTAACACTTCGAACTCTACTGGACTTTGGTTCCTCATACTTCGAACTCTACTGGGACGCAACATATATTGTCCACAAAAAATCGTTGTCTGCCTCTTCACATGCATTTTCAAAGGCGATGTCACACTTTCATTCTAGTACTCTGTCATCTCTTCTTTGACCCTGATTACCATCTGCAGACTCTTGGGCATGGAATTGGCGAGAATCCTGAAGTATTCTAGGTCCACCTTTTTTGGTCCATAGGGTTTTGATATCAATGAGGCGAGGCATTGATGAGGTGATGCAGGAAGCAGCCGCCTGATCGTGCGTTCTGAGCGCCCAGTGCGCCTAGAAATCTCACGTGCACCCTCATTTTTTACTTCCAAGCGAGAATTCGAGCATCCTGAAGCACTGATGAAAGAAATACAGCGCCCAGAAGCGAATTTCCTTAGATGAAGTTTCAATCAGGAGGAGTAAAGAAATATCACTTGTTTTCTGAAGATAGTCTAAGGCACATTGAGGCGGTTTGCTGGCTAGAAACACAAGTCCTAGAAACCACATGTACCATGATTTCACCCTGAGAGCGTCATATGCTTGTACCCACAATAGACCTTCTCCGTGTACCGCCTTTGAAAATATATGGGAGCCGGACAATATTTTTTTGCGGACACTGCATGTGTATATAAGTTATGGGAACCCAGGACCACCCTTTTATGGGACTCCCCATGTTAAAGCGAGAAAGTCCTCGACAAGGCTGTACTTCTTTCCATCCATTGACTATGATACAGCCTCGATGAAGGTGACCTACCGCTCGCGCTATAACCACTTCTCCTACGACAGATAGATAGATATATCGATAGATACGTAGATAGAGAGCTAGATAGAAAGACAGACTAATTGACTGATAGATAGAAAAACTGATAGACTGATTGATAGGTAGGTAAATATATTAATAGATGGATAGATGGATAGATAGAAAGATAATAGATAGATAGATAGATAGATAGGTAGACTGACTGATCTACTACTAAGTTTTCTGCTGGAGGACAGTACACGAGAACAAAGGAAAAGGACAGACAGTTGAAGACCTGATGGTTCCTGACGAAGTCATTTGCTGCAGGAGAGTAATAACATCCCACATCCTTAACCTGTATAGCTGGAGACACGACAGTAAAGCAAAACATACAGCTCATGCACCTTACGCAATACGAATAAAGGAAAGAGTAGAAGAAATCCACCATATGTTTGGAAGGATATCCTGCTTACAAGCGGTGACAGTGGAAGCGAAGGTGGGTCAGAGAAGATTAGCACCCTCAGAGCCCTCCACTGGTAGACTGTGTTAACCTCGTCATTAAGCTTGCAGAGGCCAGGGCTTGTAGTCCGGTTTAAATCATGGGTCTTGACTCTCTGACACATGCATACCTGAGCTTAACATGGAAAAGGGAAGAGGGGGTTTAAAGGTGACAGATAGATACATAGATGGTTAGACAGACAAATAGATATTTAGACAGATAAGAAGGCAGATGGATTGATAGACAAAGAAAGAGACAAATATATGAATAAATGAAATGATTGTTTAGTTCATAGATAAAGACTAATCGGCAGATAAATATGTAAATAGATGGGTAAATAGCTAAAGAGGGTTTCTGAATGTCACCTGAATAGTTAATGTCATTATAAATGTGGCATAAAAGCTGGACATCTTAAATATGACGTATGAACGTGACCCTGATGTGGTCGATGCATCAACATGACATTAATGTAGCCGCTTCACACTGAGGGGAAACGATTACTATTTCTCTCTTTTTAAGACACTGTGAACACATCTTCATTGCTTATTTTGTGCTTTTTCATTTGCAAGCTAGAAGTAATTACAGTCTAAGGCAATCGTAGTTCTTTTAGTTTTTTTTTCATATAAACAGAGCGGAGCTAAAATGGAGCGATGCGAGCTAAGTTAACGCTGCAGGCTTTGTGGTAGCCTCGCCAAGACTTGCCCGTGGACTCTTCGTTAGACTAGTAATAGAAAACAGATACAAGTGTTTGGAAAACGTGTACCAAAGAGATACTTGGTTTAGCCTAAGTTTTAATGGTACATAAAGTAAGAGCAGCAATCAGTAATAATAGTTGGTGCAACAGCCTATCAAAAGCGGTTATGAAGTAATAGTTCTCTCAGCTAAAAATGTTTTTATCAAGCTCTTCGCAATTTTGAATTAATATCAAAGCGTGAGTCTATTTATTCACGGTTGAATATAGATCACTTTTAAGACAGTGACATAAGTGGAGACATTTACGCATTTTCAGGATACTCAAACGGTAATAGACTCGCCCCAAACGAGGGAAAAGACAGGAGTTAGACGTTCTGTTTCACGTTGCTGTTTCTCTTCATTTTTCTGTTCGCTCGAAATCACAGTCCAAATGCTGTCTTGCAGCTGGTACGGCTCATTTGTCAAAAATGGCTTGAGTACGTATATATAGCTTGGGGCGGTAGAGCGATAGATTCAAGTCGTTTAATCTGATCTGGTAGGATTCGTTTTTCTGTCCGGGGATCATCTAGGCAGCTCGACGCTGTGCTCTCTCTCTCTCTCTCTCTCTCTCTCTCTCTCTTGTAGGTGGATGACCAAAATCGATCACAGTATTCAAGATGTGGACGAACCAATGAATTATAAAGAGTAAGGATGATTTCCCTGGATTTATTTTCGAAGGTTCTGCCAAGGAAACCAAGAATTTTCTTCGCTTTTTTCACTTCTGTGCATTGCTTACTTAGTTAAATGTCACCAGATATTCCTACACTCAAGTCCTTTTCCTCATTTACTTTCTGCACTTCAACAGAATTCATACTGTAGTTTGCCTTTAAGTTATAACTAAAAACATGTAAAACTTTGCACTAATCGATTTCACAAAATCATTTGCCACATATGACCCTAGTTCATCAGTTTGTCTAGTTCAGTTCGAAGATGTAAACGTTCAGGATTATTTATAGATATATTTCCTAGCTTTGTATCATCAGCAGATTTCGATATCTTACAATGCAACGCATTGTCAAAATCATTGATATATATGAGGTTGAGAACCGGTCCCAAGACTGATCCTTGAGGCACTCCACTTGTTACGTCCAACCATTCAGAGGCTTGACCATTGATCACTACTCTTCGTTTACGGCCACTTAACCAGTTCTTATGGAGTCTGTGTTAAATATTCTTAGTGACCGTTTGTGAATGACGTTGTGAAAACATTTCAAACTTCCTTCCGAAACTGATTTTATATAGATAAAAAAAAAGGAAAGAAATGAAATCGAGCCTTCCTTAAAAGATAAATATTCCCCAATTTCTGCACCTTCCGACCCCTCCCCCCCTTCCTCCCCAAGCCCCCCAACCCCATCTATAAGGCTATCCTACCTAATCCTACCTAGCTTAACGCAGACCAACCTTACCCAGCCTAGGTTAAAGGTTATAAAGTATGAAGATCATCAAGATTTGGTAATAGCAAATTTGAGCAAAAAAATCTGCTCTTGGATAACATATAATGATTTTTTGTTTGCCTGTTATCTTGGCAAATGCATTTGCATATGTTTCCTGTTATCTTTGCTTGCTGCAGTGCCTTTCTGTATGTTCCTAGTGTTATCTTCTGTTCTGTTCGTTATCATGAATGTGTTTCATGAGTTTATGATATTTCTTTGTTTGTTATTTTGCTTTAATACTTTTTCATTGATTTATCTTTTATCGTATTACCAATGTGCACCTGTTTTTTGAGGCTATAGCTCGATTGCTTTATTGAATTTTGATGGCTCTATTGAAAATATGTTACCCTTTATAAATACGACTGATGTAATTGTATTTTACAATAGGTATGATTAAAGATTTTCCTTTATTTCAGTCTAGCCTTAATATAGCCTGTAAAGAACGCATGAATTATTCCATCAAAGTCATGTTAAATGGAGAATGTGAATGAAAGAGAGATAACATCATGTAATATAACTGCTATTTACTATTGCCTGTATGAATGAGGCACTAAAATCATATGCAAATTTTATACATGAAACTTAGATGATAGATACTCAAATATATGTATTCAGTTTACCCTAGTCGTTCTCTACGTGTTTTCCTTTAAAAGTTACGAGCTTTCCGGTCAGATGGCGCTAGTGGCAGACAACAACTGACATCTCTTCAAGAACACTGGTAATCTGGGAGAGTTGCACTTCTAAAATACATTCCTCTCCATCCTCCAACTTAGCGTTAGCCGTTGTATCGTTGGCTTCAATCACTCCACACACAGTACTGGCGCCTTACGGATTTAATATATATCCAGTGTGTCTGTGTTTGAACAATCGTTTTTAAAACCGCTTTTCGGCAGCGGTACCTCAGTTTTACGTTGCGGGAAAACTCTTTTTTACATACCAGTGAATATAAGAACAAGTGGCTGATAGCCAGACATTTCCAACTGATTATTACTAATGTGCTGATAATCGAAAAGTGTAAACATTTATTTTTCGATGCCACGATCGCAAAAGGCAACACATTTGAGGGACCTTTAGCGCAGTCTAGTTGGATGAAGAGGGCATCGCCCTCCGGATGCTGGATGATGGCCCTGATAAGGTAAGTAGCTTTCTCGTTGAAAATGTGATCGTTATTGACGCTAGCGATCATGAATGAACCACTGAATGAACAACTGAATGAACCACTGAATGAAGCACTGAAAGAGACCCCGGGACCCAGGATTCAGGTGGGTGAAGTTGTTGCCCAATTTCATATCCTCATTCCTTTATTTATGTTTTCATTTCGATGAAAATTTTACTTCCAGTATAACAGAATGACTGTGTTTGTATAGATAACGTAGAGGCTATATGCATTTTCACATAGGAATGTTCTGAAAGGTATCTTTTCACATCGTGATTCTGTTATGTATCTATCTGTCTTTATCACGTTTATTTATAGATACTCGTACTCTAGATGAGCGTAATAGTTTTTCTACAACAGATCGTATTCTATCGACACAAACTCAAACATGTTTGGCGCTTGCGTGAAACACATTGAGACTCCGAACCCTTTTGTTCGAATCATCCAGCCTGAGACCAGGGCTCAGCCTAGGCTGTTGGGGGTAGAATACCCACCCCACCCCCTCGAAGACCACCTTGAGGCTGACTTGAAGACCTGTGGGTTTAATGGGTAGCCCATTGCTACCCTGAGCGACTCTACTATCCCGAGTGACTTGGGGAACGTACCGCATCTTTCTCAAAACACGTAAGGACGAGTAGTAGATTTTCAAGGCTTCTTCGTCTTCATGTGCAAAAATCTGGACTGGACTTTTTTCGTGTGCTAAGGAGAGGAATTACAGGGCATCACGCCGATGGAGGGGTAGAAGTGAGGGGTCAGGGATAAGTGTGAGGATGGGAGTGAGATTGAAGCCTTGGGGTTAAGGGGACGGAGGCAAAGGAAGATCCAAGGGGCAAAGGGGAGACCCCCCCCTGCCACTGACTAAACAGAGAGGATCGCTCTAGTCAAAAGAGGAGTCGGGAACATAGAAGGCTAGGGTGAGGTGTGTGTTTGTGTGCGTGAGAGAGAGAGAGAGAGAGAGAGAGAGAGAGAGCTAATCCTTAAAGGCAGCGGCATTTAGACTTAAAAATACCAGCGCCCCTTTTTCCCCCCCGACCCAACTCTGACTCGGCCAAGTTCTTTTCACTGCGTCCCCTTCCTTAGCGTCGAATAAATTCTCGCCAATGATTACAACGAGTTCGGAAAATTTTCTCTCTCTCTCTCTCTCTCTTCCCTTGTTTCTGGTGTCACTTTTTAAGAAGCGTTTGGGAAAAATAGATAGAGAAAAGAACTGTAGATTCTGTGTTACAATCTTTATAGGCTGTGGTACATTTTTGTTTCTTTTTTTAGTGTCTTATGAATGAATTGCTTTCTGTAATCGTATTAGATGGCAGGATATCATGATATGCTCCTGAGGAAAGAGTGATGCCCTTACCCAGTTAGCTGTATGATCCTGCCCCAGGGTGGTGCCCCTACCCAGCCTGTGGTACGATCCTGTCCCAGGGTTGGTGCCCCTATCCAGCCAGTGGTATGATCCTACCCCAGGGTTATTGCCCCTACCCAGCCAGTGGTATGATCCTACCCCAGGGTTGGTGCCCCTACCCAGCCAGTGGTACGATCCTGCCCCAGGGTTGGTGCCCCTACCCAGCCAGTGGTATGATCCTGCCCCAGGGCTGGTGCCCCTACCCAGCCTGTGGTACGATCCTGCCACAGGACGGATCCTGAACCGTCCAACGGTACGCCCCTCACCTATAGCCACGCCCTACCTAGCCAACGGTACGCCCCTCCCCTAGGGTAGCTTCCCAACCAGCCAACGGCACGCCCCTCCTTCAGGCTTGCGCCTCAAGCGGCTGAGGGCACGACCATCCTCCAGGGGCGTGCCCAGCAGCACGTAACCCACAGCTCTCAGGAGTATCGAACTATTGCTAGATGAGGAAGCAAACCTGTTGTTTACATTCTCTTGAAATATGAAGTTAGAGTCACCCACTTTCCCACACACCCACATCCACACCCACCATCCACCATCCTACACACACACACACACACACACACACAGAGGATGATACACAAGTGTAGCAACAGAACTCCGGTTACGAGCTTAGCTTAGAGCATATTAGCAAGAGCTATGGGAGGAGAGAGTCCAGCGTGGTGGACAAATTATAGTATTTTGACTGTAGCACTCAAGAGAGAGAGAGAGAGAGAGAGAGAGAGAGACATGACCCTGGTATGGGTTGCATAGGGGAGGTTGCCTCTGGTCTCTGCCAGTGTCAAATTCATCACCACGATGACGACCTCCCGGTGTTTCGGTGGCTTGGGAAGTGAGGATGACTGTGTTCATCACAACTCACTCACTGGACGCGGGTTGAGGACTCCTGTGGGCGAGGTGAAGTGGCTCTATGGACCCGATTCACCTCCTGAAAGGAGGAGTGAATCTTAAGGATAGTACCCTCTCTAGCACTCACTCTTCTCCCTAGGAAAATCTACGCTCTAACCATCCAACAATCACTATACTCCCTCTTTTTTTTTTTTCTTTCCTTCCCTCGTCTTCATTCTCGATCTTTCCCCCTTTGCTTCTTCTCCCTTGAATTCATCAGTCCACATTATTCTCCCTGTTTACTGTATCCACTTCTTCAGTATGTTTATAGCTACCTAGGAACACCGACCCTCACTCTTCCACACACTGTCTTGAGTAAACTTATTTCTCATATTTTCATTTTATTTCCCATCAATATCTTAGATAAAATCTTCACTACCTGTCCTCTCCTTGTCATTTCCTTACTGTATAAACACAGAGTTTGCTTCCAGACGTCCAGACGGGTCGAATGATTATACCAGTATATACAACACACTGGTTATTATTATGAAGAGGGTAGACCAATTGCTGCCATACATCACTCTACTGTCCCAAGTGACTTGGGGGGAACTTAGTACTTCTTTCTAGATACGCAAGAATGAGAAATAGGCCTTCAGGGAACTCCTCCTTTACTTATAAAATCTGCATTGATATTTACCCATGTGCCTTCATAAGTATGGTAGGAGAGGAGTAAAGGACACCACGTTGGTGTAGGTTAGAATCGAGGTGTTGAGGAAGAGTGTGGGATGGGAGTGGAAGAGAAGAAGTGGAAGGGGAAGAGGAGGAGGAGGAGGAGGAGGAGGCAAGAGGAGGCATCTATATCGAGGGAAAGGGGGGGAAGACTTCGATTGACTAAATCAACACCGCTCTCGTTCAAGAGCTGGGGTGAGGGGCAAACGCAGGAGGCTGGTTGTGACGGAGGGTGAGAGAGAGAGAGAGAGAGAGAGAGAGAGAGAGTGTGTGTGTGTGTCCTTGTGTGTGTGTGTGTGAGTGTATACTAATCCTTTAAGGCAGAGGCTTCCAAACTTAAAAATACCAGCGCCCTCTCTACCTCCCCCCCTGACTCAACTAAGTTTTCCGTCACGTTCCCCCTTCATTTTACATCGAATAATTTTCGCCAGTGATAACAACTACTTCAAAATATTGTGTCTGTCTGTCTGTCTGTCTGTCTGTCTGTCTGTCTGTCTCTTTCTCTCTCTCACTCCCTGTGCTTTTTGATGTCCTCTTTTTTCATAGCATTAGCAAAAACCACTGAACTTCAGTATACAGGTGTCATTTATTATGCATTCTAGTGTATTATTTTGATGGTTAATAGATGCCTCTACGTCTGTATTCATATATATATATGTAAAATGAAATGCTTGTGAGGAGGGAAAGGAGTACGTGCTAGAATGAGAAAGAGTTTTTGGAGAGGATACTGTCGTTGTCATCAGGTCCTCTGCTTCCATCCATCGTTATTCTGAGGCTCTCCCGCCTTCCCAAGGGCCGTGCCCTAGCCAGCCAACGGTACGATCCTTCCCTGGCGTCAAGCCCCAAGCATCCAACGGTACGCCCCTCCACCAGGGGGCGGCTCAACAGCTTAGAAGACACAATTCTCAGGTGATGGAGTAAACCTACTGCTTATATTCTCTTAGAATATTAACCCCTCCCAACACACGCACACACACACACACACACACACACACACACACACACACAGAGGATGATACACACGAGAGCAACAGAACTTCAATTACGAGCTTAGCGGAGAGCATATTAGCAAGAGACAAGCGATGAGGAACCCGCGTGTTGAAGGAACGATTAGTACTTGACTACAGTGCTCAGGGAGACGTGACCCTGGGGTGGGTTCGCTAGGGAGTGAGAGAAAGAGAGAGAGAGAGAGATAGAGAGAGAGAGAGAGAGAGAGAGAGAGAGAGAGAGAGAGAGAGAGAGAGAGAGAG
>JAYMFT010186044.1:0-11955 GCA_038088735.1 Panulirus argus
ATATATATACCGTACATATACGGAAGACAGACGCAGTGCACACATGTGGTAGAAGCACTACACACGTAGTAGACACACCACACACCTGGTAGACACACTACACACCTGGTAGACATGTGATAGGCGCACTACACATGTGGTAGAGGGTTGTACTAACCTTTGGGGGTCACCGTGGAGACGTTCCCTCGCCCCCTCTGATAAGATGTTAATTTATACTGACGTGATTAACGCCATGAATATTGTAGTTCCATTGATTTGCACATTCATTACCGCATGTCAGAATGCAGCGGTACTTTGTATTATTATTATTATTATAATTACTTTTCCCACTTAGAGGATTCTTTTGATTGATTATCTTTAGTTATCTTTGATCAGAGTTCTCTCTCTCTCTCTCTCTCTCTCTCTCTCTCTCTCTCTCTCTCTCTCTCTCTCTCTGTCGTAGTCTCGTTTCAGTACTTTACACCAGTTTTCTGTCTCTCACTTTTGCTACTTTTCGTAGTCATCCTTCTTATTCAGTTCCGCTTTACCTCAAATTATTTTTCGTGTTTTTCTTAGAGATTCCTTTTAAGATTTCTCCGATGCTGAACCTCCGTCTAGTTTTCCTCCCAAATCGATTACTTAATTACTTATGAGAGGTTTATAAAGTCATAATTCCTCCGTTGTCTCTTACTTGCATTCCTTTGTTGATTGACAAAGTTGCTCTTCTTCATTTTCTAAGTAAGTCAGAGTCTAATGTTAGTTTTCGTTTTTATCATGCAGTTTTCTTCAGTGTTCCTTGTATTTATTGCTTCAGTTTAATCTTTTCAGTTTCTTAAATACTCACTCAGTTATCACCTTTCCTCCCTCGTGTGTGTGTGTGTGTGTGTGTGTGTGTCAAGTATACCTTTTGTCACTGTCACTCACTATCCCCGTCCGTCACACCATCGTCACTTTCACTGCCTCGCCACCATTGTATTCATGTTCCTCCACACAAACACACACACACACACACACACACACTCACACGCAAGCACGGACGCACGCACAGAGCATCTGTTGACCTCAAAAGACTCGCTTTCGCTTAATAAAGAAATTAAGTTCATCTGGCCGGAGCCATTGGTGGAGGGAGGGAGGGAGAAGATGTCAAGACGACCAGACAAAAACGACACGGGCTGGCTGTGGGCCGCCCAGGGGCGACCGACTGCACCGACACGATCGGTCGCCCCCATAAATTTCCCGCCATTTGTCGAGCGCCATCTTTACAGCTGCCGGAGGAAGCGACACAGTCCAGTCTTCCCCCTTTCCCTCCTCCTCCTCCTCCCCCTCCTCTCTTTCCCCTCCTGTACTCATCTTATTCTTCATTTATTATTCATTTTTATTCTTCACTTTTGTTATATATTTTTATTCTTCATTTGATGTTTATTTTTATTCTTCATTTATTATTTATTTTTTACCCCACGCCTCTCGTTTTGTTACGTAAATGGCCAGTATCAGCATCTCTTATAAATATATTTTTTTTCGTTCGATTTCATTAAAGAATAAAAAAAGCATCATTTATGGGTGAGAATCGTCTCGATAAATGATTTATCGAGAAGGGCTTTTTATGGGATGGTCTTTACTACGAGAGAGAGTCTGTTCCCATCCCGGGCTCTGCTCTACCCCCCACGCCCGGGCTGCTGCTGCTGCCGCTTCGTATACCCCTCACCCCTCCCCCTCCCTCCCTGGTTAATTGAAGTGTCGGGTTATTGGAGCATCCGTTAATGGGACTATCGGATAATGGGGGGATGAGGAGGGGAGGAGGTGGGGAGAGGGAGGGCTTGGGCCGGGGAGCATCTGTAATGACGTCTCGGTTTAGATCAGGTGATGGTTTATAGCGGTAATAACCTCCCCACCTCTCTCCCCACACCTCTCTCCCCACCTACTCCCCCACCACCCGCCTGGCCAGCCAGCCATTTAATGATGGCCGTGTTTTGTGACCCTGGCAAACCCAAGACTTCAGTTTTAGTCAAGAATTATCCGGAATCGTAAATTTTTCTCTCTTTTTATATCATATTTTGGATTTAGCTCTGTTGTTGTTGTTATTGTAACCGCTTTATAGATCAGAAGACTGGAGTTGGGTGTTCTTCACGTGGAATGCCATCCACACTTACTCACTCACTCACTCGCTCGCCCGTTCACTCACTCACTCACATACACGTGAGAGAGAGAGAGAGAGAGTTATGACGGGAGGCAGGAGGTTTACGCCATAGTGAATAAGCCTTCCATAGAAGGTGGTTACAGAGACGATGTCAGAGTTCTTTGAATGCAATTCTTTCTCTTCTTTCTTTCTTTCTTTCTTTCTTTCTCTGTCATTATCTGTCTCTCGACGTAACGGTTGTCATTGATAATAGACAAGGAAGTGCTTCTCTTCGTTGGCTTGCTAACGTAACTGGGAGATATGTATGTTGATAGGGTTTTCGTGCCGGTGGTGGGGTAGACTGTGGTGCTCCCAGGGCTGCCGCAGAGATGCCTTTGTGGTTATACGACAACCTGCTTCGCTGAAGAAACACAGCCGTGGTGACCAGCAGCTGTGGCGTCGGGGCCAGTTGTGACACAGCGGCGCTACTCGCTCCCTCCCACCCCTTCGACACCACAGTGTAGCGCTCGAACCGAGCTTGGGGGCCAGTGAGAACCAACACCTGTGGTGGACAGAGGAGGGGTGGGGGTGGGGGGGAAAGTCTCGGGCTGGCTATGCATGAGAAAGACGTGTGTGGAGAGTTCCACAATGGGGGGGTTTCCTCTCTCACCCTCGCACCTCTGGTCAGGTCTTCCCCCAACAAATGGTTGACCCTTGCTGTTGCCAGGCTCCCGATGGCTTGGTTCTCGCATTTGTAGGTCGCCAGGTTATGGCATTTGGTGCCGGACGCCTAGAGAGGGCTGTCAGAACTGTAGTTTAGATGAAGCGCCGTATTTGACAGACGTACGGACATTAGTTGCGCGATCGTGTGAGGTTTTGGACTCTTGTTTACTTAACTTAGTGTCCCGGTTGCTCCCATGGGTCTCCCGTTGTCTCCGCCACACCAGAGCTCGTCTCCGGCGGTAGGCTCTCTCTGCCTCCCTTCCTCCCTCCCTCCAGCAGGCAAAGTCAGGCAGTTCCCTAACCAAACCACCTAAGTCTTGGACATCATCCCTCCTTTCTCCTCCTCCTCCTCCTCCCTCCAACAAACAACGCCACACGCGCGCACACACACTTTCCTTATTACCTCGTTTATAAACTTTCCTGCCTCGGCCCAGGCAAACAGTGCCGGGCATTATTCGCTCTCGAACCCCCCTCAAGTCATCCTCCTCCACCACCCTTCTCTCTTCCAACAAACAAGAGCCGGCCGGGGCCATGATCGTTAGGGATCCCAGGCCATCCTCCACAGTTGTCTATATCCTCCTCCTCCTCCTCCTCCTCCTCCTCCTCCTCCCTCCCCAGCAAACAATGCCGGTTCTTCATCACCTCATTAAGATTCTTTTTCCCTCCTCCTCCTCCTCCTCCTCTCCTCTCTCTTCTTCTCCTCCTCCTCCTCTTCCTCCTCCTCCTCCTCCAAATCATGGCTCAGTCCCCGCCGGCAAAACTGGATTGTGCGAAATGACAAGATGCTGAGCCACTCTTGCTCTCTAGGTTGCCTCTTGCCTCCTCAGCGTAGCGCCTCCTGTTGGTGGTGGTGGTGGTGGTGGTGGTGTTGGAGATGGTAGGGTGTAGTAGCCGCTGGTGGTGGTGGTGTTGGAAATGGAGGGATGTATTACCCGCTGGTGGTGGTGTTGTTGGAGATGGAGGGATGTATTACCCGCTGGTGGTGGTGGTGGTGTTGGAGGTACAAGCGTTGAAGGTGGTCGTGGTGACGGTGAACCCGCAAACCCCAGGGTATACATCACCCTAGAGACGGATGGATGGTATACCCGCCAGTCCCAGCTGGGTACAGTATACCTCCCCCCAGACGCGGATGGTATACCCCGATCTAAAGGAATATACTGTTATACCTGACGTGGGTGGTATACCCGTCTTGAGTATGCCTAAAGCGGATGGTTTACTTCTCTGCTCCAATGTGTAGTATACCTGAAGCCGATGGTATACCGTGTAAAGGCGTCAGCACATTTAGGCTCGTGTTTCCGATACAGAAGGGATGGGTGTTCCGATACTTGCGAGTAAAGTGTTTATTCCGTGGAGTAAACGGTCAGAATCCACGGAATAAACTGGACTAATCCTATAGATACATAGTCAGATTTCACGAAAAAAAAAGCTGTCTGAATCCGTAAAATATCCAGACGTTCGAAACTGAAATGAAACTTCTATGTAGAATATAGAATAAAACCATATGTAAAACCAACGAGCGAAATAAACCGCTGAAACACCAGAAAGAAACTTTGAAAAAAAACAGGATAAATCGCCAGAACCAATAAACGCATCACCACCCACGGAACTGACCGTCCAAATACATTATGGTCCTTTGGTAATAACTATCCAAAAACCGTGTGGTCCGTAGGTAATAACGAACCAAACACCTTATGGTTCGTTGGTAATAACTAACCAGAAGCCTTCTGGTCCGTAGGTAACTAATAACCAAACACATTATGGTCCGCAGGTAATAACTAACCGAAAACCTTATGGTCTCTGGGTAATTACTGAGCATAAACCTTATATGGCCCGTAGGTAATAACTGACTCAGAACCTTTATGGTCCCGTAAGTAATAATAAACCAACAACCGCGTGGTGGGCGGGTAATACCTAATCAAAGTCCACATCGTCCGCTGGGAGTAACTAACCAACCTCACAGTCTCGAAGGGGACTAACTAACTAACCAACCCTATTGCCAGGAACCTCACGGCGGCGCTTCGGGGGTGGGGTGGAAGGCAAGGTGAACCCCCGGGGTGGCGAGTGGCGACCGACCACCCAACCCCACCTTCCAGTGTTTCGTAGGGGGAGCGGCTTGGGACGGGGTGGGGGTGGTTTTACCCACAGAGCCGGCAAAATAAACCTCGCTGGAAAAAAGGCAACTAAAACCTAGGGGATGAGCCCCCCCCGGGGGGGGGTGGACGACGGACTTGCAACAGTGATGGTGGTGGTGATGGTGGCAAGGGGGGGGGGAGGGAAGAGATGGTGGGCAAACAGGCAGTGTTGTGGTGGTGGTACCAGCAGCAGCAGCAGTAGCAGTTGTTGGAAGGCCAGCAGCAACAGTAGCAGTAGAAGTAACAGGAACTGTAGAGGCAAAGAAGAAGACGATTTCGAATAAGCAACGGGAGGTTGTAGCCAGTGGCTGCGACAACAGTGGTATCTGTTAGAGCAACGACAGCAGCAACGGTAGGGATAGGAGGAGGAGGAGGAGAATCCGTTGTTCCGGCGGAAGCAGTTTAACAGTAGTAGCAGTAGCAGGAGCAGCTGTAGCAGGGGCAGCTGGAGCAGGAGGAACCCCGGGAGTGGAGGAGGAGGAGGGGGAAGCTGCTGTGGGTGGGGCGGCCAGGGTCAATATTCCCAGCTGATGCTTCAAGAGGGTCTTGCCTCCTGTAGCCCACCCGGGCCCATTGTGCTGTTGCTGCAGGGCTAGCCTGGCCCGGCCCTGGCCCTGGCCCGGCCCGGCCCTGCCCGAGGTACTAGGGCCCTCCTCTAGCACCACCTAACTCGTTGGGCTGTTGCTGGTAGGGCTGGCTGGTCGAGGTACTAGGAGGGGCCTCCTCTAGTCTATCCGGCCCATTGCCGCAGGGGAGACCTAGGTACTGGTATAACGCCAGTGCTGGTGAGGTCTTTCAAAGTGTCATTAGAAGTACTGGAAGAGATTGTAAGTACGGATGGCGCAAGTGGTTGTGTTTAAGTGCTGGTGTACGTGCTGGAAGAACTGAAGGTGTTGTTGGTTATGGCTCTACTGGTGGTTGTTAGTTAAAGGGTGCTGGTGGTGGTTAGTGTTGGTGTTGCTAGTTAGTTAAGGGTACTGGTGGTTGTCAGTGTTGTAGGAGCAAATGGGAGGAACGGAAAACTACAACCTGATGGTCCATGACAAATTTATGTGTCGTACTTTGCTTGGATTGTGGTAGAAACGAGATGTTAAAGCAGATGGCGCCTCCTCACCACCCACCTTCTCCCTCCACCGTCTCAGTCACCACCTGGTACATGGGAAGCATACTGCCACGGAAATTTAGGAGGAAAGTGCGAATGGGTTCAGAAAGTAACCTAACAGTTGAAATAAACCGCTTCACCCGGGGCTGGAATCTGAAGGAGAAGAAAAACAGGGTTTTGTGACACGTAATTAAGCAGGATTATTTATTGTTAACGGATGTCATTGAAGTATTCGTCAAGTCTTGAATGTATCTGCGTTTATAGGAAGTTTATTCCACTGTTTTGCTACTCTGCTACTGAAAGAAATGCCCCCATTGCTATGACAGTTTCTCCCGTTTATCTACACGCCGTTATTTCTGGTCACGGAATCTCTTTGCAAGATTTCTTTTTATCGTACGTTATTTTGTCGGAATTATTTAAATATATTTAAAACTATAAGGCATCGTAGAAGAGAGAATAGATATAGGTCTTTATGTCTTTTTTCATGAGTCTTATTTCTGAATGAAAGGGTTAGATTGGATGCCCTTCTTTCAATTAGTTTTTAGTCATTTTTGTTTTCTTTGATTAGGTTCGATGAGCGGAGGTGAACAGTGTATTCCAGTTGAGGTCTGGTCAGTGTGGGGTAAAAGGATGAGTACTCTATCCATTCTCTCGTAATCTATATTTCTTTCTGCGAATCATAGCATCCTGTTGACTTTGTTGCTTCCAGTAAGGCATCGTCCATCGTATTTCAGGTCATAACAGGTATTCGCTCCAAAGATTTTTTTTTTTTTTAATCCTCTTTTAGTGATTTACAAGTATTTTGTGTTCATGATTGATTTCTTTTTTCACTAAAGGGATTTTCTCATGTCTCTGACCACTCTCGTGAAATTTCTCAAAACCCCTTTGGATCTTCAGGTAGTCTTCCTTTGGCTAGGTTGATATTTTCTAACTTCTCGTGGTTGTGAAATTTCCAGGGCGTTGATCACGCTGATGACAAAAATGTGTGGGGCACCAGGAGTGAGCCTTGTGGTGCCCCCGCTCGCCACGGGAACCCAGTGGTCTTAATGCTTTTTCCCCATTCAGTACCATTAGGTGTTTCCTGTCTGAGAGCCATTCTCCTGTCCTCGCGCTGATTCCATCATCTTCGCCGTGACCTTAGGTATTATTTAGCAATCTTCTGCGGGCACTTTGTCTAAAGGTTTACTGAAGACGAAGTATATGACATATACGTATGTGTATATATATAATATCCTTGAGTCCCAAGTATTATATATTTGACTTAAGAACTCGGTCATAATCGTTAAACATGGTCTCTTATTCCGGTAACCATGTTTATGATCAATAAGCAGTCTATTTTTCTTTAGAAATCTAACGATTTTGTCTCTGTTGTTTTCCTAAAACTGGAATAAGGCTAATGGAACGGGAGGGCGAAGAGTATATTTATTTATTCGAAAATGGAGCCAGTTT
The DNA here is from genome assembly GCA_038088735.1 of Panulirus argus. Classification (NCBI taxonomy): domain Eukaryota; kingdom Metazoa; phylum Arthropoda; class Malacostraca; order Decapoda; family Palinuridae; genus Panulirus; species Panulirus argus. The sequence continues at coordinate 7,502 of JAYMFT010186044.1, forward strand.
CCTGTCATTGGACACTTTCCCATCCTGAAAAGATTTGAAAACTTTGGTGATGGGAAAAGCTAGTTTGTCGGCTAACATCTTTCATTGTTGTTGGGGGGACATATCATCTGGATCAGCTGACTTGATCGGGTTTAGTGTACGTAAAGTACTTTGTGGGGTTCGATTCCTTCAGTTTCCTGCTCTTCATTTTCGGTGCCCAGGAAAGCGTTTTGTGCCGGTGGAATATTGGACGAATTTTTCGGAATATTTGTTATGAAGTGAAGTGTTGGTTACTTTTGTGTACTGGTGAGAGGTTGGAGTTACTGGTTGGCACGCAAGAAAGTCACATGACACAAGAGCTGATGGTCTTTGGGGAGCTTATCTACTGGAGGTCTGTGCATGGGAAAGCCAGACAACACAAGACCTGATGGTCTATGACGAGCTTATCTGCTGGAGGTCTGTGCATGGGAAAACCAGTTAACACAAGACCTCTTGGTCTGTGACGAGCTCATCAGCTGAAGGACAGGAAACAGTATCCTAAATTCCTAATCTAAATAGACTGAGTCAGGGCAGTTAATTAAGAGACAGAAAGGTATACGTACTGCTTGGTTAAGAAAAGTTTTCTTGGTTCTAGAGGAGAGTGCTTTGATATGGTTATTGAGGCGGACGTTACTCAGATTGATTTACCGGTAAGGGAGGGGAAATGTCTTCGGCTCGACCTTTCCATTCGCTAAAAACCTTATTTTGTCCGCTGGAAGACGGAGGGTCAGCCGGCACTCACTCCCGCGTTCCCCAGGAATATGCTGATGCCTTATTTTCTCTTGCGTCGCTTCTCCACAACTGTCTTGCTAATGAAAGTTATAGGCCCGGTGGTTAATGCAGTCAGGAATTGGCTAATTGGGTTTTCCACTGGTTAGCCACTTAGCCATAAGTCTCAGTTAGGCCAGCACGCCAGACGAGGGTCGGGCTCGTGCCATGGGATGTATTAGGCTGGAGACGACCTCCCTCCAGCGGAGGTCGCTGGGTTAGCTTTGTGTTAAGGGGGGGGGGGAAATGGAGAGTGTTGGGGGTCAGGGTGTGTTGGAGGGAGTTATTGTGTGTTGGGGTGATGGTAGTGTGTGTTAGAGGGAGTTTGTGTGTGTCGGAGGCAGTTATTGTGTGTTGGGGTGAGGATAGTGTTTGTTGGAGGGAGTTTGTGTGTGTTGGGGTTAGGATAGTGTGTGTTGGGGTGAGGTTAGTGTGTGTTGGAGGGAGTTACTGTGTGTTGGGTTCAGGTTAGTGTGTGTTGGAGTTAAATTGTGTTGGCGTTAGGGTGCGTTGGAGTTGGCTTGTGTTCTGCGATATCGCGTATTGCATTTAGTTTATTGAAGGAAGGGATTCTGGATTTTCTTTTTTTATGGAGATTCTAGTATATGATAAGGTTAGGTTATGTATGAGGGAAATATACATGCAGGTACCAGGGTACGTGTATAGGGATTAGGGCGTGTATCAGGGGTGTGAGACATTAGTTTTGCCGTCGTAAAATACTAGAATATTTACCGACTGTCGTAGGTCTTCAGTCGGTTATGGTTGCGATTATGGTAGGCGTGTGAACCACAAGGGTCGCGATGTTTGCCGAAGCCCTGGGGAACGCCTCAAACTGCATCCGAGGGGAAAAAAAGGTAAATTTGGGTTCGAGAGGAATGTGCGCGTGCAGTTACGCAGGGGATGTCGTCGTAAGGTTGCAAGTTGAGGAAGTTGCTGCATCGGGGAAGGAATGGTGTGGCTAAGGAGAGGAAGTTGAAGACCCCCAGCATCGTAATGCACAGCAGTGGTAGAGGATTATGACTGTTACACTTGTTAAGGATAAAAGAAGGAGAAAGACTGATGACTTATGAGTCTTTCAACTACTTTTTTTCCTCTGGAATTTGTGAGCTTGATGCTTACGGTCGGTGCCTTGTGGGCGAGTGAAGCCGGTGTGTTGTGGTTGTGGTGGTGTCCTACAGCGATCGTGGCGAGGAGGGGTTTGTGGTGATGTCGACAGGGACATCCTTACCTTTCCCCTCCCAAAGCGAGGCTTTACAGGGCTGAGAGAGGGGAGAGGGAGGGAGGAAAGGAGGGGGAGAAGAGGGAGGGGGAGGAAGGAGATGATGCTGCTGTGCTGAGAGGAGGGAGGGAAGGAAAGGAGGGAAGGGAGGGAGGGAGAGAGATGCTCCTGTGCCCATGTTTTCTTGTCAGGGGCGCTAGCTGGTGGCTCCTGCTGCTGCTGCTGGCCGTCCGCTCCCTCCCCTCCCTTGCTACCGACACCTTTAAGTCTGGTCTCGGCGGCTGTCGTCCTCCACAAGAGAGGGTGTGCAGCAAGCCGCCCCTGCTGCCCCTGCCGCCCCTGCTGCTGCTGCTCGAGGCCGCCCACACCATTACTCTCTCACATGTCCCCGTGCCCCCCTCCCCTCCCTTCAAACCCCCCCCCCTCTCGTCACTCTCCCTTCGCCTCTCTCACATACACCCACTCTCTTACATAGACCCCCCCACCCCCCCCCCCCTCATCTCACTCATGATGACCCTCCTGTGTCGGGCCTCCTTCCCCTCCTCCTCCTACTCACTCACTCACTCACGCACTCATGGCGTCCAGCACGTAATCTGCCTCGGTCATGAGAGTTGTCACTTGTGTTCCTCTCTCACTCGTCGTGGGTTCCTCATGTCCGCCATCAGCTCTCGTGCTTAGGTGGGTCTCACCTCTCCCTCTCCCTCCCTCTCTGTCCCTCTCTCTCAATGATGATGGTGTAACGTGTGTGTGTGTGTGTGTGTGTGTGCTGTCGCTCGTACTGCCTGCCTGCACTCCCTCCCTCACACTCGGCAAAACACCTCTCTTAAGTCGCCTACACTAATGACAGGACAGGTCTTGCTGGCCCCGCGCTGGCTGTGATTTATGGCGCGCGAGCTGTAGGGGGTCTGCCCGCTGGACTCGACTCACGAGATTTCGATCCCGGCAGCAGCAGCAGCGGTGGAGGCGGCGTTGGCGCCCCCTCTTGTGCGATGCCTGGCGACTCGTGTGGGTACCTCATTCAACTGCTGTCTGTCTCTCGTTCCTATGCGGTCCCCGTGTGTGTGTGTGTGTGTGTGTGTGTGTCTTCAACAGCTTCATCAGTCTCCATCATTCCCTAGGCCTGGTGTGTAATAATGAAGCCATAGAACTTTGGAGTCTTTTTTTCTAGAGTTGACGCAGGTACTCGTGGTGTTGGTGATGGTGCTGGTGTTTGCCCCTCCTCCTCCACCATCAGCATCGCCATCACTTCTACTTGCTGCTCTCTCCCAGCCAGCCAGCCAGGCAGGCAGGCAGGCAGGCAGGCAGGCTTGAGCCTCCTGTAGGCACCTGAAGGGGGAGAGAGATGGAGGAAGGGAAGGCCAGGCCTGGCCAGGGCGGGCGGGTAAGGGATTCCTGAGGATTTACATACACGCGCACACCACCGTATTTCCACCTTTGTTCTTCTGTCTCTGATTCTTGTCTCCTCCTCCTCCTCCTCCTCCTCCTCCTCCTCTCCCTCCCTCCTTTATTCAGTACGCCTTTCCCGGAATTCAGGCATTTAAAAACAAAGAAGATGGCCTGGGAGTTGTCTTTATTTTGTCTTTTTCTTTTCTCTCTCTCTCTCTTTCTCATTTATCAGCTGGACTTTATACCTTTCACATCTTTCATCGTGTACTCACACACACACACACGGGTGCCACAGTGTCCCTCCTCCTCCTCCTCCTCCTTCGACGGGCGGTTGGCCATCTCTCACACTTGTATTTCGGGGTCGTGTTGTTGATTACCGCCGGCCTGGGTATATATACGTCTGGTGCTGTAGGTTAAAATCTGCCTCATTTCTTGCGTCCCGTGAGATATAAGTTAACCCACTGCCTGCAAGTGAATGAGGAATAAGAGTTATAGAGAGTGGAAGAAAGGGCAGAGAGTGGAAGAAAGGGCAGAGAGTAAAAGAAGAGGCACAACAAGGTTATAGGATCGAGCAGGCAGTATTATAACCAGATAGATGGAACACGTAAGGTTTCTGTTGTCCTGTGTAGGCCATAGGCATTTCGTCCATATAAGAAGAATATATATTCACTATTCTACCACTGGCGAAAGACTGTAGTCCTTATTTTGCCATTACGGGGAGATTATTGACCTTATTTTGCCATTATGGGAAGAATATTGACCTTACTTTCCCGCGAAGGGAGCCGTATAAACCGTATCTTTACTGCTCTGGGAGAGGAATATAGACTTTATTTTGCCACTGTGGGAGGAATAGAGTCCCCCATATTGCCACTAAGGGAGGAAAATGCACATTATTTTGCCACTGCGGAAAGGTTATAGACCACACTTCGTCGCTAAATGATTCCCTTCGCCTTTATCGACATTAGCGAACGGCCAGAGTACGTAAGCTTTCAGTTGGTGTTAGTTTATATCTATCTATCTATCTATCTATCTGTCTATCTATCTATCTATCTATCTATCTATC
>JAYMFT010186055.1:0-25862 GCA_038088735.1 Panulirus argus
TCCACGTGTGTGTGTGTGCGTGTGAGTGTATGTTTCCTTTGATCGACATACATGTAAATAATTCCTATATGTTAAGTGTGTGTGTGTGTGTGTGTGTGTTCTCTGCAAGTACCATTGATTTGTAAACTGTTTGCTCTTCTGTATTAAGTCTGCCGCTCTCTGAGCGTAATAAATTGATAAAACATCTCTCTCTCTCTCTCTCTCTAGAGGAAAATGGCCACTAACGACACAAATAGAAATATACAAAAGTATAGAGAATTCAAAACGCTTCCTGGTGACGTGGAACATATGAAAGGCTAATAGAACTGTAATCATATAACTTGGCTAGAGGAAAAAAAAAAGGTATATGAGAATCTATACTTAGCAACAAATTGACGGTATATAGGAAAACGTACTGAAAGTAAAAGACTCTCAATAGGGAAGATGGTTATAAAATCTCCCGGAATACCAAGGAACATAAGCGTTCTGTATACTGCCAGGAGGAATGAGAAACACGCATGAGACAGCTACAGGCACATTTAAAATAACGTTTGGTATGCGGCTGAATCAGTCCCAGATGAATCCAGAAGAGAGGAATAACATCATCCATGGAGCAAGAGGTGCGGTTAGCGCTACGCGTTTACCGTACCATCGTGGCAAAATCTCGACGTAGATACAGAATCTACTGGTAGGTAAATATTCTCTCGTGGCAATATTACGTCAATGTACTGTCCATTTAAATGACCCCAGAGCACAGCTGAGAAAAATGATTAAAAGTGAGTCTCATTTCACGTGTTCTGGGTTTGATCTCACGTGACCTGAGTCACTTGAGGTCAAAGGGCCGGCCCTTGCCTGGGGAGCGGGACAGTCTGGCGATGGTCAAGCGTACCACGCCCTCTGCTACTGACCGGGGCTGGACACGTAAATATATATTTTTTCTGTTCTTTAAACGCTATACTATGGTGCTATGGTGATATTTGCTCCATAGCAAAGACTTGTTTCACCAAGTGGCATGGCGGCCATAGCCTAATTTGACTTGGTGTCAACCTGCATGCCACTGGATGCAGTACTCTTCATGAAGGAAGACATGCAGTATGCATGGTGATATCCTCATAATTCTAAAGTTGAATATTAAATAAACTGTCATGTTTGGTGTTGTTACGAGCCTTTCAGCCCTCTGCGTTTGGCGAATTTTCCCAAGATTGTAGGTCCGTTATGTATGATGACCTGGCCCTCGACCTAATACTGGAGGGTTAGGTCAATGGTCAGGGTCCACCGTACCCAACGGTCGTACCGTCGGGCTTCAGGGGTTAAAGGTGAGGATCGGTCACTCACATTCGGATTCAGATTTGAAAATCCTACTCCCGAGAGAAGAGGCGACCCCACCCACAACACGGTGAGGTACCTAACTGCACTACCTTCCAGTGTTGGGCGAGGCGACATCTACGGTCGTCCCTGAGACACAGAAAATGGCCGGAAAATCTCGGGGAATCTTTGATCTATGTCAGTAAGACTGTAGGTCGAGCTGTCATCCCGGGGCCACACTTCCAGCAACCCGGTATAATTTTTGATAATTTCTCGGGTCATCACGAATGATCTTGATTTTTAACTGGGAATTATACTGTCAGGAATAATAATATCAGTATTTTCAAAAGAGAGAGAGAAAAAAAGAACCATTTTGAATTAGTTTAGTTTAGTTTTCATTACTTTATTCCTTGATAGAGGAATCGGGATCCTAGTTTGTCACTAGGTACCCCTTTTCAATTACCGTAGCACACAGCATGCAGGCAGTGGAGTTGAAATGAAAAAAAAGTTTATATTTAAGAAGAGATCTGGAAAATACGGTAACCATGGATACATGATCCAATGTGCTATTTAAATTGAATTTGGGTTAACGACGAATAACATGAAAATGAAGTTGGTCTAATGATAAGGTATAACGAACGAGCAGATTTTTACATTACAATGTTGAGCTGATGGGATATTAAGACACTTGTTAACATACATTTTACATTACTTTTGCATAAAACATATTGATATCTTATGTGATGCTTCTTGTCTTAGTGAATTTGTTCTTAAATTCAGCATTTCATATCCATATAGGTTGCCATTTGATTAAATTGTTTTTTGGGGTCTGTTAAGTACTTTTATGCATTTTTATCCTTAAAGGATATTTTTGTAGTCATGTAGGTGAATTATAAATTATGCTTATACTGAAAGACTATGAATCTTGTTATTTCTGGGGCAAGCAATATTCAGCCATGTAATACTGGTCTATTCTGCAGGTCAATAAAACAAGCAAATGAAAAACGGCAATTACTGGCAGCCATAAATTGCTCCACTCTAGATAGACTGCAAATATTTGATACCTTCACTGCGGAAAATATACATATTCATTTCTTTATTAACAGCGTACCACGTATTCATCAGTTACAGGCAACGAACAGTAATGCAGAATTTTGTACCTCGAGGGAAGTCCCCCGGACGTGTACTCCCGTCTCTCACCTCCTCTCTCGAAATTCCACATCCACTAATGGCATCCTTATTATAAAAGCACCAAGAGGAAATTGCTTGATAACACTTGATTAAATAAATTAAATTCTACATTTACAGAGTAATTTCTAGGTTGCAGATCAAGAAAATGCTTGCAGAGGTAGGGAATTAAAATGCCAAAATTAATAAGGTAACTGGTATCTACGCTAGGAAACCAAAGGATTGTGCATACAGGCTTTAAATTTGAAAATAAAAGAATTAATTTTCTATGTTTTAAGGAAAATTCTTCACTTTTTTAATTGGAATCCTTCTTGTCAACCAATGTTATACAGAATGTAAAATATCAAGAATATTTGGTGATTATAGCTTTCATATCGATAAAGTGAATGACGTATATATAACATTAAACTGTACATCAAAATTCAATATATAATGAAAGAGCCTGCGATAATTAAAACAAACTATAATTTTTGTCACAATATTTGAATGCTATACGAGTTTTTTTACAAATTATCATATGGATTTGAACATTACTTAGTTAAGAATTCGATTTTACAGTGGGATATTTGCTTTCTATAAATATATAGTTATTTTCATCACCCAGAACTATTAAGAATTAGTCTCGTTTAAATACTTACCTCTATTAAAAATCATTTCATTGATAAGCATTACATTATTTAGTCATTATTGCATTATATGTTACCCATGAATTCGTAAGTAGTGTTCGTTTGTACTTTATAGTAATTCAAAAGCTTATCAAAAAGAAAGGAAGAAATCTGTTGATATCAAGCAACAAATATATTTTCCTAAAAGTATATTAAGTAAAATGCATGTTAGTGAGAGCAAGTAGTCTTTCATATTTCCCGCACGCAGTTTAAATGTCCAAAGGTTATTGAGTCGCCTTTTGGGTATTCATGATGATATCTGGAGTGCCGAGCAACGAATGAGTGTGTGTCTTTCAGAAATATACATATTCAAGGGGCATATAATATTGCACGGGAATATGCAGGAATGAGCGTATGCATTGATCATCTAAGCGTCAAACAGCTAATATTTACATGCCGTCGTTTGTTGGTGGGGCTCGTCAGGTATGCGTGCGCAGTGACGTCATGCGTTCCCCCCAGCGCTGATTGGTTGCTTCAAACCCGGGCGGCGGAGCTGGACGTCTGCTCAGCTGGTCACTCGCAGCAGCTTCAAATTCGTGTTCCGTTTAACAGATCAGTCGGATTATTTCTCATGTGGTGTTTTTAGTGTAAATTGGCTTCGTTGGGCCTTCAAACTGGACCAAATTGGAGGTGACTATCCTGGCTTTGTATCTTTGGTGTCATTATGTCTTCATCACAAATATATGAAGACCAAGAAAATAGAATTCCGGCCCAACGAAGAGTAAAGCAGGTAGATCCAAGAACTAGTAACAATGTGCAGGCAAGCAGACGACCTGTGCTCGGAACTATTAACACCAATTTACGAAAACAACCTACTAGAGCAGCCAAACAGGTAAGAGGAGGAGTTTAAAAGTATGTTTCAGACGATAATCGTGAAGGAGATCGAGTCGGACAGTTTTGTTTACATAGATTCTCAGGGTTTCATTGCAAATAAAAATTGATATTTAAATATCCTACTTCAAGAAGATGTAGTTCTTAGCTTTCATGGTACAGAATTGTTCTATTTAGTAAAATTAAGGTTAGATTCACTTTGTTTCGGTGCAAGTTACGAGATTTTCGAAGTTGTCTGCATGTCCTTATGATCAAGAGGCGTGTGGAGAAAATTAAGATTTGTAGTGTCTTGCAAGATGATTTAATGAACGTTGAATATTTACTGTAGTTTAAAGGGAACAGTGCAGTTTACCACGCAGGAAGAGATATTTCTTATTCTAGCAAATGTAAAAGTTGACAGCTATATAGTATTTGTCAAATGTACAACTTTTAGTAAATAGTTTCTTAGTACAACTTTTTGTAAATAATTTCTTAGTTCTGTATGGTATTATTTGAACTGCTGCAAAAACCCATCTCTGATGTTACTATGTCTTCACAAGTATATGAAGATCAAGGTTTTGAGATAACTGTATGAATGTATGTACTCTGGGCACGTCCTCATTTTTGTTATGGTGTGTGTCTTCATTTCAGAATACCTGTCAGCGTCTTGCATTCATTTCTTAACCCTGCGAAAGTCGAGTGTTAGTTGTATGGACGTTCTGCAAAAAGTAAACAAATGCGTAATGGCGCCCATGGTCGACGTTGGGTAGATCGCGCATGGCACAAATTAAAGGGAGTTTTTCAAATGATTTTTTTTTTCGATCGTGCCATTAATGTAGTCTGCTACTTATTCAAATTATTGCTGGTTTTGTTTTACTGAAAAATGTTTAAACCAGTTGAAATGAGCTGTAAATTCAGAAGGCAACTCGTACGAAAATTGCATTGTACTCATTTTCACTGGAAATCTTTTACTGCATGCATTGAATGCCAAGCTGTTTTCTGGTGCTTCAGTGCAAACTTGTTTTTATTCAGACACAAGATCCTGTAAAGGGTACTGAAAATGTCTAGTGCACATTTGAATGTCGGCAAGCGTGACAAGCTTATTGGGGATTTTTTTTTTTTTTTTGATTGAACCTAGTTACACAGAATACATAGATTTATCGATTTTACGCTTATTAGAAGTGGCAGTTTACTTAGAAACTGGTTTAGGGTGCCATTTTCTTAATTTATAATACTTTCCGCGCTTTCGAAGCTTTTCAGAATAGCGAGATTTCTTAAGGGTATTTGAGTCTAAAGCCTTTCATAACCTAGCATTGGAAACTGGCTTAAATTACAGAGGACTGATTTGATGCAGATACGCAAAGTAGGTGAAGGTTAAGTATCCTTAAAGAACAGATACCCAATATCAAAATCCACATGGTGAATGTCATAGTGAAACTGTATGCGCATTTTTAGCCATTAACGCTTGTGTAACAAAAGGTATTTATATATGAGGCATCAGTAGCTAGTGGGATTTTTGCTAGCAGTTAATTGCCGCCTGGCAAGACATGTCAACATCAGACGCGTTTACTTGTATCTAAATACGCGCTAATTAGAAGTTTAACTCTCTCTGGGTGAGTTAAGGCCTCTGTCATTTGCATGATTGCTTTTTTCCTTACCTGATATTCTTTCATTTAAGATCGATTATTCTTCACCCGCAAAAACACAAATCGCGAAATCTCTGCTCTTTAGATAGTCTAGTGGCGGTTAATATTACACTGGACATGACCCTTCGCCACTTTGCTGTGAAGATTATATTAGAATCTTTTTGACATCCTAAGGTATAATTCTATAACTGTATTCAAACAGCAGCAGACCGTTAGGTCATGACGAGGCTGTTTGTGATAGTGGAAAGGAACAGAAACTTATGATGGGGTAGGAGTTGAAAAGACAATTTTTTTTTTTATAAGAAAAATACCTGTAAACTGTTGTAGCGAATGAGGTGCAATTAATGTCAAGTCGTGCATTTGATCCGAAATATTTATCAGGCCTATAGGCTTAAACGTATCTATGATAGTTTTGGACTGCTCTAGCTGGTAAATCATTCCATATGTTAATCTTGCTGGAGGAAAGGGAACTTCGTCTCATTCTAGCTTAAGCGTCCACACAAGAGTTTATATTCATTACTACTTTGAGGTGGGCTGTACCAGTGCATGTTTCAGAGGTAATGGAAAACTTGTAGATTTTAAGCACGAGCATTCTTGGTGTGTAACCAACTGGTATCCGTGCATCGCTTGTATCAGAAGTGTTTTTGGAGTACCTTGGGTAGCACGAGTACATGTTTGCGATGAAAGGTTGTAGCTAGGCTCTACTGCCCTGAGCCCACCCCTGGCCGTTCAGTTTTACAAGGCGGTTTGCTTGCTGAATTTAGATGTGATGGAGAGAAGTTAGCACCGAATTGTTTGGCAAATTAGGTTGCAAGAAGACTGAAGGACGTCAAATTTCCCATACCGTTAGGTGCGCTTAAGGACCCTTAGCGTTCTTTCTTATTTAATCAATGTATGATGAACGAGAGTTCGCGAGTATTTCTACTGGCTGAATATGAGCATTGTTACTAAATGACGTGAACCATTGTTACAGGATGAAGCGAGTTACCTGATGCGCTCCGGTTATTACATTTGACATGTGTCTACAAACTGTAAGCCGGGATTATAACATTAGGTCAGCTGTTATGGAAATCAGTGTTACTACATTGTGCAGCGAGTCAGTTACTATATAGTTGATTAAATCTGTTTGTGCATGATTTAAGCCATGGTTACTACATAGTCAAGTGAATTAGAGGTCCATCACGATGTAAGCCAGTGTTAAGACATAATACGATTCAATGGTACTACGTGATGAGCCAGTGTTAACTATTTTACCACAGAATCTGACCAGAATTAGATTATGCCTATCAGGACTGGTCACCGCAAAAAAAAAAAAAAAAAATGCTGTCTGAGAGGGTCCTGCGGAAAGCAACTAGGATGGTACTTGAATTAAGGAGACTGAATTACAAAGAGGTACAAGGCTACTAAAGCCGTCCAACATGGAGGAAAGAGTGCTTATATGTGTTTACAAGGGATTTTGTTAAAGACAAAGCTATCACTCCGTAGGAAATTAAAGCTACTAAGAACGGGTTTCGTATTATGTATTAAGTGCAAATTTTAGAGACAGTGTTTGTGGATAAAGATAAGCAGCCCACGTTTAGGCAGATACAAAACACTCGAGGTCACAGGCGTGACACTACTACCAATGGTGTGTTTGTTCATTGCTCAGTCGTCACTAACGATATCCAGCCGGATACTGTAATACATCTCCCTGGTCAGTGGTTTCCCAGTACCAACTAGAAAGACCAAGAGGACCTAAGAACAACCTTAAGGTGTCTAGATTCGGTTGGACGATGTTGACAAGTGAAGTTGCTCAGGAGATCCTGAGGTTACGACAAGGATCTGGGTAAGAATTTGGTTTGAATGAACGCATAGAAGTATTGGTTTATAGAGAGGGTAGCGAATGGATGGAATGGACTAAGTAAGGAGACAGGTTTACAAGGCTACTTAATGGTCGCCACGAATGTGAAACTCTGTCTCCTTGCTGGAAAAATGGGCAGATGATTACAGGTAGGATGTAGCAGGTAAGCACCAACAAGTTAGACAGTTAGACACGCCTGGGTATCTGAAGAGTTTGCCTGGAAGCTGTCGAGTTGGGTCGTTGGTCGACTTAACAGTTGGAAGCTGAGGCTGCAGGCCCTCGTAACTATTACAGCCTGGTTGTTGTAGTTGTAAGTTTTCAGTGTTTCTGATGGCTGCAGGCAATATGTTGAACAGTCTTGGGAACCGGGATGTTCTAGATCATTATTCTAATGATTATCACCCTCTCGTGAAATTTCGGGTCTAATATTTGCCATCTCTTACTGTCGTGTTAGAAGGTAGGTATTCCAAAGAGTGTAAGGTGGAGACTATGCCTTCTAAAATTTCGTAATCGTAAATAGATATACACTTCGTCAGCGCTCCAAATTCCAGCCTTGCTAAATTATGACAACATCGCAGGATCAGAGCTGCGGCGGGCCGTGAGTCCTCTTCCTGAGAAGGCCCAGGTTGCTGTCTTTTCTTTCCTCCTCACATCCTCATGAGTTGCTGGCATTTCGACCACAAACACACTCCATCTGAAAGACATGTAACTTGTCTTTTAATTCAAAATTTTCCTGCATTGAGGGCTACACCTGAGCACGACTTGATGGCACAATTTCATAGATAAGGACCCAATTGATGTTGGACTCAGGAGTGTAGAACGTCCTCCTCGAAATAGGTAATTACATTATCTTTGAATGGTTCCTTGAGGCTTTTCTTCTCCACCAGCGTACTGCTACGTAAAAGATTTGTGTGTATTCATGTCTGCAGTTTTCCGCGTTAGTAAGGTAGCACCAAGAACAGACCATTAAATGGCCTCATTCGCTCACATTCACACGCGGCAGTCGTAATAATTACCTAGGAAAATATAGTCTCATTTATGACGATATATTCTTTGGTAAGGCTTAAGTACATTTATCATATAATCCAGAGGCTCTTGCGACTCCAAGCCCGCGCTACACTCCGTAGCAGGGAAAGGATGGATTCCTTAGAAGAGTTCTTTCTCAAGACAATGGTTTAAATTAATCAACGATGATAAACCGTCGTTAGATGTGACTTGAACTCGCGGTGCTACCTCTAGCAGGCGGGGTCCTTAACACCCTCCATATTTATATTTAAAGCCGGTATGCAAATGAAGTGGGAATAAGTGCACTGCGATTGACAAGTAAACTTGTGAACAGCATGAAACGAACGTGAAGGACATAATTACAGCATGTATGCTAAATTGCTTTTCTAAAGTAATGGACCAACTTGACCTCTGCAGGAGGCTTGTACAATACTTTTTAGTTCATTTGTGCTTGCGTTTAGATTGTTTGTTTCATTGACTGACACCATTTGGATGCAGTATTGCTGTCCGGGTATATGCAAAGAAAGTGCTTGGACTTTACTCTTTAAAGTACAGTTAAGTAAGAAATTTACATGTAAGCAAGTGGAGGGCTTGGCAGTCAATCTGCCGTCAAATATTATTTCTTTTTGATGTTAAGTTACTTTTGTTTTGGAAGTGGCTGTGAGATGCTGTATGGTAGTGTAGTACTATATGGAGTGCTTATGGGAGCGTTGATATGAATAATTAAACAGCTTTTGGTGTACACGATCTGTTGCTCATTCCTTACAGTTAGAAAAAAAGATATGGTTCTGTCACTAGAAAGATGCAGGAATAAAGTAATCTGGATGTACAGGTTCCAAGTAGAGGCGGTTCAACTGGTTAGATCATTATAAGCATGACATTAAAGATATTTGTATAAGCATAGCACAAGAATAGGGGAACTTGTTGCTATAAACACATGTTGCAAATGTTTAGATGTTACTTCAGTTATGCTTGTGTATTTGCATCATAGCTGGTAGAATGAGACTAATTAGGTTTTTTTTATATGCAAATTGCATTCTTCTGATTTTATTATTCCAAAGTTACTTTAGAAAGTTATGGTTTAAGTAACTTTCAAAATTATATAAGGTATTTGTTTATTAATAAATTGAGAATATATTCTTATTGCAATCTTTAATGCATTTTGGACCAGAATATACAGAAAAAAATTAAGAAAAATTTATAGTTGATATGGTTAGAAAAAAAAAAGATATGAATTCTTCGTATATTGATTGTAATTGTTAAATTTGATCAGTTTCATCATTAGGAGGATAATCAACATTTGCAGTTGGCTCCATACCCACAAGTTATACAGTGTCAATATAACTCCTAAGCAAATGTTGATATGCTTGCATGACGAGCAATGTAATCCATATTTTTGAATAGGTAGTGATTCTGAGTTACCGGTAAGCCTCCTTGTGTAAGGTATCCTGATGATTGATCTGCTGTGTATTTCACACAGCATGAATGAACAGCTTTTAAGGTACAGTATATGATTAAGCCACTCATTGTAATGGTAATATGGTTTATTCACTTTATTTCTTTGTAGGGTATTAGTTATGAAACGGGAGTTCCACAACAGGACGAAAATGCGAGCCCTGCCCACAAATCGTTTTCATCAAGCCAGCTGTCTTTCTCAATACATGAAGATTCACCATCATGTATACCCATGGGATCCACCTATAGTAGCCACACCACAAATTCAAGTAGTTCATTGCCTTTACCCTTAAGAGAGAGGTTGTGCAATCCTCAAGACAATGAATCTGAAAGTATTCCAGATCTTGACCCTTCAGTAACGGGGTTACAGAAGTAAGTAGACTTTTTCATTATTATTGTGTAAGTACTTGTTATAACAATAGATGTACATGGGGAGGTGTACTTAATGTGTGTCATCTTTGAAGGTTGTCCGATATAGAAGGTACAACTGCATCGACTGATGTAATGGAAATGAGTGTATGTGAAGATGACCTGATGGTAATGGAAACTACGCCCCGAGAAGACGTCCTGCAAAGTAGAAATGACGATATATATGATGTACCGGAGTATGCTGCTGATATATATCAGTACCTTAGAGAAGCAGAGGTAATGTAATACATAGGACAATGATAACATTAGCTTTTAAGATATTTTGACTGAAACACTAGTTGGTAGGTAATTCATGAGGTTTCCTGCAAATGAGACATTAGATGGCTGTTCATCTGTAGCACACATTTAATTTGCCTCTAGTATTTCAAACTTTTGTGCATCATGCTACAAGTTTTACTACACTAATTTCTTCCATAATGCTTTCATCATAGTATTCCCTTAGCTTCTGATTTCTGCTTCTTTTGTCTTCAGAATTCTTACACTGCTTTTAGTGCTGTCTTGCATCTACTGCTTGCATGTTTGTCTTTTTTATTATTCTGAAAGTAAAACTAAGGGGAGGGGAATATTTACTTTTCTAAGAAAATGAGGCAACATCATTATGCAGTGTAGCATTGCATTCACTTAATTATATATTGAAGATTTGTAGCCATTATACTCATGTTTTTTCTTTTGAAATGCATGTTGTACCTGTTAACCCCTTTCCTGCTTGAAAACTATGTGTCCGAATTCCTCTGCCAGAGGTTGATAATTAATTCGAGTGGAAAACTAGTAATGTGTCTGTCTTTAATGACAGGTATTCAGGATCTGCAATACCATATGATTTGTCCTAAATAAAATCTGATTTAGTTATGTATTCTTAATTTCTGATAGCTGTATTTCACATTTTTCAACTTGAAAATTAACATTAATTTCATCCTTGATGATTCTCTGACTTGTGCAGTTGCAGTGCATGAGATTAGAGTACAGTCACTGTGTATTCTATCTTTATCCTTTCGACTTCATTTCCAGCCTAAAGCTTTAATTTATGTATTTAATTTGAAGTGCTAGATTTGTCTTATTTATTTAACCTACAATTAAAGATTTTAAAGTTTGTATAAATGTTTGAATCATTGTTTGAAGTTTGCATATTGCTGTAATTACTTATGGTTGATTTAGAGTAATTAACCTTAGTTTACTTTCATTCTTTGAATTTAAGAATCTAAAAATACCATTCTAATTCAGGTGTGCCACAAGCCTCGTGCAAACTACATGTCAAAGCAAACTGATATAACAGCAAGCATGAGGTGGATTCTTGTTGACTGGCTTGTGGAAGTAGCAGAAGAATACAGCCTTCACACTGAAACCTTATATTTGGCAGTCTCATACATAGACAGATTTCTGTCCCATATGTCAGTTAAGAGAGACAAACTGCAGCTTGTTGGTACAACTGCAATGTTCATAGCTGCGTAAGTAGAATGGTTTGGTTTTGGTTTGGTCCAATTTGTAAAGCATGATCATTTATGTGCTTGCTGCAGCTTCACACTCACTGCATTTTGACAGATTGTAGGTAAATATCAAAAACAAAGTCGAAATATTTAGAATACAGAACTTGTATCTGCTTGCCTTGGAATTGATTTTAAGTAGTGGGTGATGTCTTCTTAACAGTACATGTACAATATACTGCTTCTTTAACAGCTGCTGTGATGGCATAAGAAAAAAATCTATCAGTGCATTAGATGTATTCGAAATATATTTTTTATATATAAATTCCTTTCTTGCCTTAGTTAACGTAATAGTAACAGGAAGAAACTAACAGTGGCCTTATGTGCGTACATTATCATTTATGTATATTGTACCAAAAGTATTCCTTCTATCCACAGAAAAGCCCCACAGACTAATCTATGGTTTACCTTGACTGCTGCTTGGACTCTTTTTAGCCCATTGAAAGCATGTTGCTTCCAGTATACCATATCACTGTAGTCTAGTTCATTCCATCCAGTTCATATTTCTTGACCTGTATGTTCAGGCCCCAATATACCAAAGCTTACTTTACTCCTAGCATTAAGTTTACTGTGGCACTTTGCTTCTCCCAAAATGCATTTCTCTCTTAGGCATTTCCTTGTACTATCACACATTCCTACAACATCTTAAGTAAGAGTGCCTCCCCTTCCTTTACTTTCACCCTCACACTGATTCCAGATTTTATCCCAGTGACATTCCTAGACCATTCTTCTGCCAGTTTATTGACAAACCTTGAAGGGATGATGAACAGCTGGGTTGATCGTGGGAAAACTGCTGTTCCCAGGATTATGTAACAATTGCACCCAATTTTCACAGATTTAATTCTAGGGTGATAGAAAACTTGCTAACAGATGATAGTAAAAAACCAAGAGTATTTAAAAGATTATTTTGAATACAAAGCATAATCTGTAGTGTATCATTTAGTTTGCATGTTGTATAATTTCTGCATATATTTATTTTGTTCACCACCCATTCTGTGACCATTTAAGAGAGAAAAGTAGTGTGACAAGTTGAAAGAACTTCCATGTCCTTGTCTGGAGGGCATGAAGTATCTCCAGAAATGTGCTGACAAGCTTCATCCTTCCATTTATTTTTAGTTTGCAGTGCAATGTCTAAATATGTTTAATGTTATTCACCACCATTGTTGCCTTTCTAAGAAATGATTGCTTTTTGCTATCAAGTTTAAGAGAAAGAAAAACCTGTCTTCCCTTCTTATCCTGGCTGTCAGGCTTCATAGCCACACTCCCTCCCCCTTCTTGTCCATCACTCTGCCAGGTTGACTCAGAAGGGGTTCTATTATTCTCTCTCTCTCTCACCTCTCTCTCTCTCTCTCTCTCTCTCTCTCCCTCCCTCCCCGCCAATTTGCCTTTTAAGGCTTAGTGAACTTCATACTTTTGATCCGAGATAACCTGTTATTTACAGAAATTTACAAATGATTTTGAGCATAACTATGTACAAACCCAAAATTATTTATTTAGATATCCTGAGGTATATAGTCCTTTATACTCTGTACCAGGTGAGTGGAAAATAAAGTAAATGGAGTTATTGGGAGAGTTGGATCAATAACTCAGATATAAAACAAAATTAGTAACTGGTGGTCTTCAACCATGCTTTTGATTGTCATTGTGTCCATGAAAAGAATCAAAAGAGGTTTAGAGCATGGTAGGTTGGAGATGAATGCATACAAAAATGGCAATAATCTAAGGGATTTGTTAGGGGTGTAGGCATGGAGGAATTTGTAAAGAAGTATGAGAATGTAGGAGATTGCATGAGCTCCCCTGATGTGTAATAGGAAATGTAGGAGATTGCATGAGCTCCCCTGATGTGTAATAGGAAATGGATTATCAGTTGTTCATAGATTTCAAAATTGCTGATGAAAATTTTGACATGCATAAGGTTATAGTTAAGCAAATAATGCCAGCATAATTATATTTCAGAAAATATGAAGAAATCTACCCACCTGATGTAGGACAGTTTGCCTATATAACGGATAATACATACAAAGTTGGTCAGATCCTGCGCATGGAGCACCTCATCTTAAAAGTTCTAAGCTTTGATATGGCAGTACCAACCGCACATCTGTTTGTTAATAAATTTTCTAGAATGTGCAAGAATAATGAAGAGACCTTGCATTTAGCTCTGGTAGGTATGATTGCACAAGTTTGTAATTGTATAGACCTAACTTGAAAGTGGTGGGTATGCTTATGGATGCTTTTGGCTTTGGCTGAAGTGCATATGATAAACCAGTAGTAGTTACAGCAACTTTAAAGTTAATGCATGATGTATCTATTTTCAATGTATTGATGATAATTTTATATTCCTAATAATGAATGTATTTTTGATGTATTGATAATTTTATATTCTAGATAATGATACTCTTAAGATTCCAATGCTAAGTTATAAGGGATAGATATATGTATTCATAGCATTATTTTCAGTGTCTTCCAACATTGCATGGATAAAACACATTAAGTATGAAACTTATGAACATTATTTTAAGCATAATTCGGTTCATATATGGGGATGGGAGAAAGAATACTTCCCATGTATTCCCTGCGTGTTGTAAAAGGCGACTAAAAGGGGAGGGAGCAGGGAGCTGGAAATCCTCCCCTCCTGTTTTACTTTTCTGAAAAAACAGAGATAAGGGCCAAGTGAGGATTTTCCCTCTAAGGCTCAGTCCCTTGTTCTTGACGCTACCTCGCTAACTCGGGAAATGGCGGATATGTATGAAAGAAAAAATCGTCTGCATGGCAGTAGTGGTAAAAAATTTGTTGACTTATTGCATACATTTGCTCGAGATTATGGTACCACAGACAGAAACCTACAGGGATGTTTTCTAAATTTTTAACCCATCAAGTTAATAACTTGAATGTTGTTAATTGATGAATGTTCTGAGTTTATGAAATGTAAACATGGTTGAAGCTTCTGTCCAAGTTTTGTTATGGGTGACAGGTTACTTAAACGTGTTCAAAGCTCATTTTATGGTGTCATAGTAGCAACTGCAAATGACTGAACTTGGGCAGTAGTTGACAAATTATCTAAACAATTATTACCAAAGCAAGTAAATAAATGCACTTTTGGCAAGCACTAGATAGCGCTTGTCCGGGTGAATGGAAACAAGTTTGGCATTCCAGAGCTGGTAATTTAATGAGCAACTGTTCCATAGCTATGATATGTAGAGCAAGGCTTGATGAGCTTTAAACTTATTGATCAAAGCATTCCCATACGGTTGCTTTAGTGCAAATGAGCTAGCATTGCAATAAGGGAATGAATGGTGACATAATTAGGTCAGGATACTCGTTCACCCATCAACAGCAGAAAGTGCTTTGCAGAAATGATTTGGTTTGCTTAGATGGATTCATAATTTTTTTAAACAGTTTTTGTAGGTTGATTTCTTGTATTTGCTCACGATTGTTTTTTTTAGATATTGTATTCAGTAATATAATATAAGTGCTGCTTGTAAACTGTAATGGACATTTTCAACCAATGCACTTTTATCATAATTTTTCCAGTTCCTGGCAGAGGTGACAATGTTAGACTGTGATCCATTCCTGAGGTTCCTACCTTCGCTGATAGCTGCCTCTGCTGTTGCTTTAGCCAATCATACACAGGTAAAGAGAACTCAAAAGAAAATAGTTTTATTGTAAAGTTGTAACTAAATTTTTGTTGTTGGAAACTTTAGTGTTTGAAGATCTTTAATTTCATTATATCTACTATATAGGGTCGTGTGGCCTGGCCATCTCACATGAAGGACTCTACAGGATACACCCTTGAGGATCTGAGGGAATGTTATGTTAATTTGTATCGTGCCTTCTCCAGAGTACATGAACCTCAGCAACATGCAATAAGAGACAAGTACAGAAGTTCAAAGTAAGTCTTAGCAGATTTTCTTGCTAGTATTTGGTAAATTACTTTTCTGTGTGTTCTTTCTGGTACATTGCTCTCTCTCTCTCTCTTTTTTTGGGGGTATCCATGTAGACTTTGGCACATTCCTTCATTGTGAAACTCTTCACGCTTAAATTGTATATTCTTTCTATTGTTCTATATCTCTAATGCCAGTTCAAATTGGAACCCTCAAAGGGGTGGCCACGGCAATAGTCTCCATAAAACTAGTGAACTTCAGTACCACATCTTGGCCTTGAGTGCCTCACCATTAACAGTCCACTGGCAGAGGGCAACTCTAGTGCAGTGTTTGCTGAGGCTCGTACCTAATGTTCCTACTGACTACTACTATCTAATGCTCCTTCCAACTACTACTACCTAAAATTTCAGCCTAATGTTCCTGCCTGAATGTTCCAAACTGCTTCTTCTGTGTACTGCTCCTACCATTTTGCCAAAAGGCAGAGCTAACGCATAGTGTTCACTTCAGGAAAATCTAGAGTTATGAAGAATGTGCTGCATTAGTAAGTATTACATATTACAAGGAGAGATTGTATGTTTCTGGACATAATGCCAGTTGTCCACATGTTAGGCAGAAAGAAAAGACAGCTACCTGGGTCAGAGTGCAACTTGACAACCACTGAAGCAGATGTCACTAACCCTCCTGATATCCAGGTGGGTAGTAATGGTAATATACCTCCCTGGTCATTGGCTGCCTACAAACTACTACCTCGATATGGCATGATCAGTTGGAATGCTTTATGTGGTGTGTTAAGGATATTTGGGGTAGGGTAACAAGTGTAAATAATGTGAAAACATTGTATAAAACGGTGAAAGTATAGATTTTGCAAAGCCATATAGAGTGAGAGGAGCAAGTGTACTAAAGTGTGTTGGAGATATGTGGGGTAGAAAGACTGGAAAAGTTGACAGAATTTAAGTATATGGGAGTTATCTAGGGCAAGGTTGTTTATATGGGAAGGGAGATAAGAGAGAGCAGTACAGGGTAGAAGAGTCCCTTGGTTCCTTAATAAAATGATGAAAGGTAGGTGGTGTAAGTATGGAAGCGAAGGACAAAGGGACAGCATAGTCCTCCCAACCCTGACCTATGTAGCCAAAGAAAGTTTACAAGGAGAGGGTATGATCGTACAATTGAAGGGGTTAATGTGAGAGGAAGACTACTTGTGACGTATGGAAGTAGAGTGAAAGAGTACTGGAGGGAGAGAAATAGTGGAAGAATGCATGGAATGGTGCAAGTGATGGGTGATTAAATACAAAGGTAAGTAATGTAGCAGTTGAGGGTATAATGGGCACATGGGGTATTTGGTGTTTATAAATGGAAATGGTGAAGAGCTTGTGGAGTTGTGCTAACAAAGTCTGTGAGGGATGAAAGGGCCTAGGAAGCGAATTGGAAAAAAAAAAAAACATATATGAATGAATGTAAACGTTCATCAGTAAGTTGAACTTCCTCCAATGTTTATAGTTGGTTTTGCCTTAAATTCACATTTTCAGCTGTAAGAGTTCATTAATCCATTTACTACTGCAGTTCTTCCTTATAGCTTACTAATTATACCAGTAAACTGTTGAACACAAGTTAACAACTTTAACGTCTTGCAGATGGCATGGAGTATCTCAGCTGAGTCCTCGTCAGACCTTCCCATGGTGATGATGCAAGTGTGTGTAAAGGATTCTGCTAACTGTGTGCTCAGGTGTTTGGTTTGTAAATTTGTGTGGTTGGTTCTCCTGTGACTGAATGAAATTTTCAACCATTTTTTTTTTATATTTTTTGTATACATGGCAGAACTCTAGATCATGAGTGAGATACAGTGGCTCTTGAAAGTTCATGACAGAAACTTGTATCAAAATGCCAGTTGTCAGGTGCTTGGTGGATATTGGACGGTTGCATGCAGGTCTTCAAAGAAAATTTTTTTTATGCAGTGTAGGATGTTTTACTATATTTTTATTTGTTTTAAATCTTTGTAATTTTATCATAAAAGCTGCAAAAAATCACAAGCTTTAATGAGACCTGTCATGCATAAAAGTTTTTATCACAAATTGAGGCCAGCTTTTTGCCCTTTCACTGTATGACATTAGGGGTTTGTCTATGTATAACATTCAGTATTTTGCATGCATGGGTTTACCTTTCATTGGGTTTAACTTCTGCTGCAGTGAAAACATATCAGTGTTTAGAAAGACATGTACAAATGTCTGTATATATGTAATTTAGAAACCTTTGAAGGATCATCATCCTTTGATATTTTAGTGGGAATGACATGTTCCGATATCTCAAACTTCTCTTCAACTCTCTATCCTTTAGGTATGTCTTTACAAATTCAACCACTCTCCATTCCAAAGATTATACAGCCTTATGGAATAAAACTATCTGAAATGCTTGTTTTGATTAAAACCCTTTATTTTTTTTTAAGGTAAGGTCACTATGTTTTGATATAAAGTTTTACAAAATGGTGTTTAGTATCATTTTCCATTGGGTATGTCAGAAATGGAACCCATAGCTTCAAGAATGACAAGTTTGTTCACTGGCTGCAAGCCCTTTCCGTATCTTTGTACTTGCTGTAGTTCGTATTACACAATAATATTAAAACCCTCTTAACCACATGCTTTTCTTGCTTCTTCAAATTCCCATGTTTTCTCTATTTCATGTACATATTTTTGTATCTTAAGGACCCTTCCATTTCAGTGACACCCAATTTTTATTTATTTCTTTTAAGGCTCTCCCCAGACAAAAACACTCGAGGCCAGGCCTTTAATGGAGAGAAAGGGGAAAAGAAGGTCAGAGTTTTGGAGGAAGCTAAAAATTTGCGTTTAAGAAAGAGCAGTAGGTCATAACTGTTATGAAAGATTTGGGAAAGCAGCTTTCCAAAACTTAGTGGTGGTGAAAAAGAAATGGGCATCACAATGGATCACCCATTTTCAACAGCCAGATAGTAATCATGATGCAATGCTCAAGTTAAAGGAAGGGCTACACAAGAAGCTTGTTCAATGTGAGAAAGTAGAGCAGAGCAAGTTAATTTGTTTAAGAGAGGAGTATAGCCGATTTCTTAATGGAAAAATTTTGAGTGACTGATGGACGAAAGAAAGGGGCAGGAGGTCGATACAACTTTGTAAGAGTTGAAAAAGTGTGTGAATGGAAGATGTGGTGAGAGGGTAACTAGTAAATTCAAGAAGGTGAAAAGTGTGAGGACAAGAAAAAAGGGAGCAATAATGAAGGAATCAGATTGGTATTGGTAACAGGCAGAAGTGTTGAAAAATAAAGATATGAAGGACTATTGGAAGTGTTAAATGATAGGGTGGCGGATGTTGGGTGTTTGACAAGGTTGTATGCCAATGGTGTGGTGAAATCTTAAGGCATGAAGAAGTGTGGCAAAGTGGTTGGAGTTGATGGGATTGGTTTTCTTGAGAAAGGGTCAGTGTGGTTGATTAGCTAGTCTGGCTTTTCATTGAGTGCTTATAATAGCGTGTAAACTGTCCGTATTTTGTGTGGTAGTGTAGCTTTATGTATGTGTGATGGTCTTGGACCTGTCCGTGGTCATTCTGTGGTGCGGGAGGGTCAACTGTCCAGGCGTCATGAGGGGGGGGGGGAATTGAGCATGCAGGGCAGGTGGGAGGGTGCGGCGTGGTAATGCTCCACGGTGCATGACAATGGTTGCCAGGAACTAAGGGCGGTAGATAAACAAGAGAGCGAGTCAGTAGATGTATTGTGGGTGCCTTCTTGGAAAAGATTGTTCATTTACTGTATGCGATGGAACCAAAGAATATTAAAGTCGTCACATACTGCCAAGACTATTTCATACAAGAAGTTGCAAGTCTTGGATATATTTTAATAAAAGCCAAACTTTTTTTTTTTTTGCGCATGCTTCTAGCATTTTACAAGTTTCTGGCTATTTACATTTAAAACAATCAGTATTTAGGTTGCAGTGGGCGATTCATTTTCTTCCCACAAATGACCATCTAAGCCAAGAGCACAGAATACCCATTCCTGGAACTACATGCACACACTGCCGCAGCTCCACACACCCACTGCAACAGCCACACGCTTACTCAATACTCGCACTTGTCGCTACGGTTTGTCATCCCACCCAGACAGAACATACAATCGTGCCTCCTATGACGACATGGAGCCCTGAACATCCACCACAGACTAAAAACCCCTATGCACCACGACTGAGGGTCCTACACTTGCTATACACAACCCCACCACCAGGTTTGAGATTTACACACAAACCTGCACTTATCTCTACTCCATACACCATTTTGGCGCATACAGACCCTCCAAACATGTCACGCCCATCAAACATACCCACCTCAAACCACCATATTGCTAAACTCGTGCACTTGTTACCTTCAAATCATCATATTGCTATATCCATTGTGCACATGGTGTTACCACACTACGCTTCCCCCAGACCGCACGTGCAAGTCCACATCAGGTCCAGAAACAACTTTGCAACAATATGCATCTGTATGCTCCCCAGTCACGCACACCTTGTATCTTGTGCCAATATATCATTCCTGCGTTATCTGAGCCTATCTGGTGCAGGATCTTTATCCTTTGTCAGCAAAAAAAATCTTTATTTGTACAGCGCACTTCTAAACCTTTTCATTTTTTCCTTAGAAACGACAAGTAGATAATTGTTATATTTCATTAATGAATAATAGCAAGAAAAAAAAAATGGGGGTTGCGTGGGGCAATTGGTGCGTGTATCTCAGGTAAGTGTATGAGATATAATGAACTGTCTTAAATGAAACAAAGATCCATGGATCTAACTTAGATTTAGTTACTTCTAATAACCGACTTACCAATGGATTGGAATCTGCTGTGTCTAAGGAAGTAATAACGTCACAAGTTGTTACGACAGTCACTTCTGCATCGTAGGAAGATTACAGGAAATACGATGTACCATCAACATGCTACGTGGAGGTGGCGGCAACACATCACCACCGCCACATTTTGGTGGGATACACTGTAACATTTATTTCCGTTCTGTCTGGAAGACTTAGCGAAGTTCATGCATCTGTTTGGAAGTTTACGTCCAGGTGGCCCAGGTAACCAAGATGTAATGTTCTCTTGCTTAAATGACGATAGGCTACAGGTAGTGCATGAATGCATTGTGCGCCACAGAACTACGGGAATACAGCACTTGTTTGAATCTGCTAATTTACCATCATAAAAACTTGATTTTGTGTTTGTGGGGAATTTCCATAAAAAAAGCGAAGATGCTTCGTATTCAGTATCGGTGAGTAATGCATGAAACAAGATGTTATGTGCAAGTAAGGCATTGTAAGGACAAGAATGATGTAATCGCGTCCGGAACCATCGTCCACCAATCTTAACAGGTTTCCTGGTCTCACTTTTTATCTCGATAAAACTAAAGATTTCGAACTACAATATTTTTTCTTGCATGCGCCATACACATATACTCCCCCAATTTTTCTTTTTACTCCATATCCCCACAGACCTCATTTTCTTGACTCCTTTTTTATATGTGAACTTTGATTCCATGTAGAGTTGCCAAACATTCGGCATTTAAAGGCACGTCTCATTCCAAGAGACCCTTGCCTGCGCGTTGTAATATATTTGTCCCATATTTAGAGTCCAAGGTCATCTACTCAACGTAATAGTTTGTCATAAAAAAGAATACAGTGTAGAATTCTGTATACCCGTTGCATCAACAGAAAGACAGGTTGTCATGGAGTATTACCCATTATGTTTCGCTTAAATCAATCTATTACCATGGGATTTCATTCACAACATTGGTACCACGCTTTTATCATGGTTATGAATACAGTTTCTCTACCCCATTCATCGCCAAAAAATATCAAAAAAGGAAAGTACGCTGTGGACTGGGAGAAGTTATGCCTGAGTAAAGTCATAGATGTCTGCTGGATGAAGGCCCCTGACATGGTACGGTGTCCTTCATTTCCGTAAAAAAAAAAAAAAAAAGGAACTAATCTTGATGAGGACTTTTACCTGTATCCTGAGCCTTTAGTATAGAGAAGACGTACATAGCAATGGAATTACATGTGATCATTGGTGGTATAGGTTTCCCAAGCGATGTTAACTTGTCAGCGATGGACCAAACAGGACGCTGTTAGTGCGGCCTCTTGGATACATAGTTACAGTCACCTCTGGTACAAATGGTGATCCAGATGAGTTTATTCAGCGTGTGCCCTCCTGTCCCCCATGTGAAGGTCAGCAAGGACAGGAGACGCGACCATTATACCAACTGCTCTGATTAATACAGCGATTTTTTTTTCGTAAATTGTAGTGGCAATACTATTGTACAAGAAATTTGTTCATCAAACAGCACGCACTGCGTAGTTTCCCCACTTGTACACTGCACATTTACGAAGGTGTAATTGCAGTGGGTAGTTGTTAAACCTGCCATGTCACTAGCTAGGCTGCTGTGAAACCCCAGCTAGGGAGTCATGGCCGCGTGGACGTATGAGTTGAATAAGCAAGTTCATCTTGGGCCATTAAAAGCAAAGGGAATAAGTGGAAGGCTCATCGTTACGATGCATAAGTATTGTAATTACGTTTCGACATAGGCCAAGGCACTAGTGACAGAAACATTTGACCTTGAACGATTATTTTTTAATGCAGGACTCCGTAAGTCATAGCAGGTGGTCGTTTTGAAGTAGCTTACTAAACAACGATGCACAGCTTTGCATTATGAACATGATCAGCGCAAGCACATTAAAACAGACGTGGAATGTGTATTAACTGATAACCAAATCAGCTGCATGTTGCATTAAGATAGAGGAAGGCCTTCAAACGTATGTGTCTGTCTGGCTCCTCTTGTGGAGAATATGAAGGGATGGGTTACGGAGAGGGAAGATTTTACTGTGAGGTCCTAAACCGATCCACGGCTCGCCATTTTGAACCTGATGAAGGCTATCAATGTATGGCTCGAGGAAGAGCAGTTTGTAGACTACAGGATACTGGAGATTATTAGGTACATGAACAGCTACAGTAGACTAGCAGGTACATTAAACACAGTGTGAATTAATGGATAGCGACACGACCAATCAGCTACCTTAGCTATGGAAGAGGGTCATGGCTTTGTCGCCAACTTAGCGTACGGTGACAATAGTTGATAGTTTAGTCGGTACATTAAACTAACATGGATCATTAGATACTTTAGAAGGTAGACTAGAGAGACTCGAAGATTACTTCCTGTTCCTGTTTTTCCCTATTGGGATTGCTGTCTGTGTACTAAGTTGACTGACCCAAGTGGGTCCCTAATCTGTAATCTACGAGGCAATGATTCTTGGAGACGTACTGACGATAAATGACTGATTTCTGTCCCATCAATTCAGACACCATCCTGTCACTGCGTTTCTTCGTTATTCGGTTAAATCAAAACTCGTTACTTGTTGCCATAATTAGTTCGAAAATGTATCAATGTCTCGTTCACCTTTGGAAATGCGAAGTGAAATGACGCCATACCCTGAAGAGGTACTACATCGACGTTTAGTCGCTGTAAGTACGCAGTTATCTACCCGAGCGCGGGGTTAGCCTACGCTGCTGCTGGTAAGTATTGGTATGAACTCCATGTAGGCAACGCGACCGCCATAACAAACCACCTCCAACGCCCACTGGATTGTCTCTCCAGTCCAGAGAGAGAGAATGGTGGTGACCTGCCCGCACGACTGGGTGATGCTAATGTAAAGTTCCTTCCTCAGGTCAAGAGTTAAGTCTACTCGAAAATAATCCGTTTCTTAGTAAGTGTGGAATATCCCGCTCATGATTAGTTCATCCCATGACCATGATCATCCCGCCCATGAGCTGAATCATGCCCAGGACCATCGTAAATCAATGCCTCTACCGACTAACTCGCTTTTTGGATAATCTTTTCGTTAAAAAAGTTATTCTTGAAAACATCTCTCATGAACAGCATCTTCCGCTTGGCTCCTCAGCCACGGCTGGCCCAGGTCGGACTCTCGGACCAGCGCCGTACTTTGTTGGGCAGCGAGTTGTGGCGTCCCGGGGGGGAGGGGGGTCTGGGAGTCTCCCTCGTTTTACTCCTTTTTTTTTTTTTTCATTATTTTCTTAGTGCCGGCGGCGGCTGACCTTCATCAGCGTTACCAATACCACACACGTGACTTAAGATTATGCACCACGTGTTTTGGGGCAACAATTACGCTCAAATTTGCTTCGATATCGTGGGATCAGAGACGCAAATGTGGGCCAAAAAATTAATAATCCTCATAATATTTATTGCATCGGGATACATCATAGAAGGATTCCCTTTAACAGTGGAGACGGAAATGATTTTAAGAGGAAACCAGTCCTGCAATCGTCCCCCCCCCCCTCCCCGACCATGACTGGATCAGGAAATTCCAAGCAGGAGTTGCTTGCAACACTCGTATTGATCGCCAACAATGGTTTTTATAACATATCCTTTCCCCATATTCCTCAGTCGTCAACACAGAAAGTGTTCATGTGTACAGGTACATTAGGTATTGTCATTTATTGTGTATCGCTCATTGCAAATATATGTTGCAACGGCCGATTTAAAACACTGCATAAGACATTACCGGAGTTGACAGAATTGCGTAAGTCAGGATTAGGGTTTATTGTGTAAGGCAAGAACGCCGTTGTGAGTATTGAGTAAAGATAGAAATATTGCCGTGAATATCGTATAAGAATACTGTTGTGAGTATTTTGTAAGTCAATATTGTTGATGTGAGTATTGTGTAAGGCATGAATGTGGGATGAGTATTCTATGCAACAGCATATTTTGAGTTCAGAAGGGAAGGTCATTATTGTGGGTATTGTATTAGGCAAAAAAATGCTGCTTTGAGTATTGAGTAAGCCACCGGTGCTGTTGTAAGCCTTATGTACGCTACTTTTCGCACTCTGAGCCAGAAGGGAGCCACTTGTGGTGATCACGTGAGAGCCTGGATGTTGCAAGCGCTCTGTGAGTTACCGTTGTGCAGGGCAGTGTAGGAGTCATTTGTTTTTGCGAGTGCGTGATTTGCAGATATTCTTTTGTTTCTCCGCCATTGTGGTTCTTATAATCCTAACTCGTTCGTAGTTCGGTTCATTTCCACCAGGTGGTCACCTAGGAATATAATCTCCCCTTCAGGAAGGCTGGGTCACTTTTCTCTCTGATCATCGTAATTCGGGCCGAGTTTTCTCTGAATTTTCTTAATAATGGAGGTACCTGGTGAAGACATTTACAAAATCAAGGAATTTGATGCCATCGTCTCGCACTCGTCTTCGAATAAGTCACGATTCTCCATATTGAAAAGTATGTATTTGAATCTGTTTAGTATTTATCATTAAGATAAACGTATTTATAATTGTATATATAATTACATACTTATAATTGTTTATGATTATAATAAACGTCTTTGAAACCAAATAATTGCGTTTGTTTAATTTGTTTTCCTTACCAGTCGTGTGTGTTTAGAGATTTTAAAAGCCTACTGTGGCCATCGTCTCCAGTCTATAAGAATATATCCGCTGTGAGTCTGTCTCTTTCTTCTCTCCGTTCGCAAGGAGCGGATCCGCTACGATCCGATTCCGGACTTTTTTTTTTCTCCCCCAGACTTGGGTGTTCACCCCACACAGCTAGTCTGTTTCCTCTAGTCTCTCCCCGTCTCCCCTGGGGCGCATCCCCAGGCAGGGTCCCCAAACCTCGCCCCGCCCCCGTGCAGCGTCCGTATTCCTTTGTCGAGCATTATTCTTAAATCTACTCTCGCATTCACGACGGGCTATACGTATTCACCCGTTCTCTCTCTCTCTCTCTCTCTTCCCGCGGTACCCCTGAGGTCGGAGCAAACTCTCATCGTAGTTCAGGATGTGGGTAGACCCCTTCTCCCCCTCCCCCCACACACACCCGGTGTAGATAAGTAGACCCGGGGGGGCCAGGGCGTGCCGGGCCGGCGGGCACAGATGTCACCATAACACCTCACCTCATCTCCAGACGTCTTCACGAAAGGATGTTTCTTCACTACGGTTTTAAATTGTCTCGGCTTTGCTTTTCATCTTAAAGAAATTCAGTTAAATTGTTTTTATATGTTAGCCGAGACGTCACGGGTAACTAAATACTCAACCAAGGCCAAATATATATATATATATATATATATATATATATATATATATATATATATATATATATATATATATATATATAT
>JAYMFT010186056.1:0-11954 GCA_038088735.1 Panulirus argus
ATACACACAAACACACACACACATATATATATATATATATATATATATATATATATATATATATATATATATACAAAGACACGCATACACGCACACATACATACATACACACACGGGAGGCGGAGGATGTCAGGCGACATTAAGGGAATTTCTGAACGGATCCAAAATAACTTCTGCAGAAACGCACTGCCGTTTAACAGCCCGGAGCAACATAACCATGACAACTGCGTCGCTACAGGAAAACAAATATCAGGGCCACTTTCCCTGCCACACAACAGACGAGAGAGAGAGAGAGAGAGAGAGAGAGAGAGAGAGAGAGAGAGAGAGAGAGAGACTACGCAGACCCCCAAGCTCCAAGTGAAGATGTCTGGCCTCAACACAAGTGAATAATATGCAGTCCCCTTAAAAGTTGGAGAGAGAGAGAGAGAGAGAGAGAGAGAGAGAGAGAGAGAGAGAGAGAGAGAGAGGTGGGATGGGCTGATGTGGGGAGGGGTTAGGGGAGAGGGCTCCAGTAAACCACCAGGAGAGGCCACACAGCACAACAACACAGGAGGGTGACAGCGGGAGCGAGGGTAATCTGTGAAAGGGGTCAACTACCAGCATCCACCTTTATGGGGCAACACGGTGGGGGAGCCAGCCAGCCAGCCAGGCCAGGCCAGGCCATGCAACCAATCTTCCGTCCCGCTCGTCACCACCACCACACAACCTGAAACATTTCAACAACACACACCTGCACGGACCTTCTGCCAACGTAGCCACGTTACCTGGCCACCATTACGTGATTCACGTGCGTTATGGGAGCTCTCAAAGACGACTTTTCTGTGATTTCACAAGCCGATCACTGGGGGCGTCTGCTAACTATCACGTCACCGATTCTAAACTCAAAAGGAGCCAGGGGTTCGAGTCTCTCCGTGGACCACCGAGTTCTGGGCTTTGTTTTCTTTGTTTTTTTCTTTACGTATAAACAATTAACGTGGAAAATAATTATCCAGACCAGCGAGTCACACAGCGGCAACAAAGCACCAACAACACGGCTCGATCTGGGCGCGGTGGACAAGGCTTTATTATCCATGACATCTGATTAATAACAGGAGGACATGAACCCCGTCACGCACACACGCCCCGCGGCTACCATACTCCCTCACCACCACCCTCCACCTGTGGTGTCCGGGGGCTACCATACGCCCACACCTTCCTACATCTGAAGTCTCAGTGGCTACCATACACCCTACACACTCCTTCACCCATACCATCAGAGGCTACCATACTCACACCTACCTCCCCTTATATCGCCCGAGGCTACCATGCACAGTACCTTCCTCCACCCATACCACAGGAGGCCACCATACACCCACACTGTCCCGAGGCAGTACACCATAATGGTGGTAAATTTAATACCTCGCATACAAACTCCAATTTTCAACGAGAAACAAACAACTGAGCAATACGTGTCCACCACTGACGAGGAGGACCTTCGGAGAGACGGCTCCTCATCGCCGCAGGAAAAGTACAGTTCCTGTCGGTCGGCGGCGGCGGCACATGACGGCCCGACAGAAAGGAACGGAGCAGGTATTCCTTGCATGGTCAACCCAGGAAGGAGGCGTCGCCCCCACCTTACACCGGATACACCGACTTTATGAGCGCCGCCAACAATACACACACACACACACAACGCATCTCCAGCACCACAGGATACAATACATCTCAACCACGACAATCAGGTCGTAATTAAGAGTTAACATGATACAGAGATTGCATGTATACACAATGACCAGTATTTCAACGCGTGTGTTTGTTGCGGGGCATTTCGACGGCGGTAGGAGTTAGTGTGGCAGTTCGAGCACGTCCCAAGCTTCCTGTTGTGGTGGGAGCAACACCTGGCCCCCGCACCGCCACAGCCACCAATTTCTTCCAACTCTGACCAACCGCCACCATCGCCCTCTGCAGAGCCTCACCACTCGCCACGAGTCCTCCGCTTGGGCGGGCGACTCGCCTCGAACACATATCATTTTCTTGAGGATATTACTCCCTTCTCGCATTCCTTTGCTTTCATTTCATCGAGTATCATCACTCCCAGATTTTCTTACTGACTCCCAGATTTTTCTATTGACCCAGATTTTTTTTTACTGACTCCCAGATTTTTTTTATTGACTCCCAGATATTCTTTATAGTCCGATTTTATTACTGACTCCCAGATTTTTTTTTTGTTTTTACTCCCAGATGTATTCTTTATTGACTCATCTTAAGAACCAAGTTTTTCTGGGATCTCAAACACTGAAGGAACGTAAAACCTTTTATATATAGCGACCGAGATGGTATGGGCAAAACATGTCCCAGTCAGGTGAATACCTGGTGAAGCCTTCGGGAGGTCTTCACCCCTACAGCCCAGGCTGTTGGGTTGGGTCGTTGGTCGATCAACCTGTTGGAAGCCGCAGACTGACAAGTAAACAGAAGCATAAAGAGCATATAGTAACGCCAACAAATGAAATTACAGAAATCGGAGACCACCAGACCCTATCAAAGCTTTCGAACCACCCCAGGGAGACCCCTGAAGAAACCACGCAGCAGAGACCAAATATAAATCTGATGGAGAAAAGTAACGCCAACGGATCTCGCATTACGGAAGTCACACCGGTGATCAGACGACGGGATGGGAGGTAACGAAGTGGTAAGATAATCAAAACAGGAAACAATTAAGAGGATAAAGGTACAGGAAGGAAGTCCGACAGGTCAAACAGGCCTCTCTCTCCTTTCTTCTGGGATGGAGTGACCTGGTGTACGATTCCCAACGAGAAATGTTGTTTTGTGGAAGAGGAGTCACTGACACAGAAACAGTAGCAAGCTCGGAGGCAAAGTCCTTCAGGGTATGTGGGGGGGATACCACCTGATCATACCAACTGATCCGTATGCTTTACTCGGCTCTAAATGAGGAAGAGTTCAAGGGCCTTGTGAGAGAAGATTGTCTGAACGGCCATAAGGCGAGTGGCAGGTAATACTGACCGTCAGAGACTGCAATCGTCCATTGCGGAACAAGAGAAAAAAAGAGTGAGGCGAGGAGTGTAGTTTTATCAGCAGGGGAGACCGAAGGGGCGGGCAAAGAGGCAGAAAGGCGGATGGGCAGTGGTAGTCCATCGCAAGGCGTATTCTTGACAAAGATTCTGTGAGTGGGAGACGTCAGCATATGCAGGAGTGTCTGACTGCACTAACAACAGACTTACAGAGATTCCCAGAGAGAGCTGGATGAACGGCAGCGTTACCATACTCGGCACATGGGGTCGTTGGTCCGTAAGATACCAAACCACGGTTGAAGTGGAGCGAGTTCTTTTAAAACGAAGAAGCTTTACACGCTTCCAACCTCCAGCAATGACTTTAGTTCAGCACCGTGCTCATGCTAGGCAGCCGGTAAATGATAAGCGGCGAACTAATCCACTAAGCCTTCTCAATGTGTCATTGCTGGTACTCGTACGTGGGGCAACACCCAAAACAAAGGTGAGAGTTACAGAACTGTGATCAGATGATCTGAACGGGGGTGAAATTGTAATGCAATAGAGGGGAAGGTTAGAGGTGAAAAAGAGGTCGGGTGTGGTACAAGTTTGGTCGTAACGGTCGGCAATAAGAGTAGGATGTTAGATTAGCTGCTTCACGAAGTTGAGAACAGGTTGGGGGTAAGTCTCTCTGCTCCTGCTGTTACCTCGGCAGTGCAATAGCCATAACCTGGCCTAATATAATACATTCCGGTAACTCAACACACGCCAGCTCGTTCTTGAATCACGCTCCAATACCATCTTTGTCATACCGCAACCACCACCACCATCTTTTGCCCAAGAACTTGAAGACCACATCAACCACTTTCTCGCCCAAAGTCAAACCACAACAACCATCCTCTTGCCCAGAAACCTTCCCCGACGGACCAAAGCTCCACTACCCACCACCATCACTCTGCCCACCAACACCTGACACCAACACCAGGCCATTCCTCAAGGCGGGACGTACATGCAGGCCCTAGGTTCACTGTCAGAATCCCAGCGTAAAACATATGGCTCTCGGCGCTCCTGATGGAGAAAGGCAGAAGATCTGCGACAGCAGCGACAGCTCTGCGTGCCAGAGCCCTCATTAATATGCGTATGGGTCATAACTTCGGCTGTCTCGGTAAGACAAAATAAAAAATAACAATGCCAGAGTGATGTACGCCTCTCCCAAAATATCCTCTAGGCCAAAACTATAATAGCAGATAATCGTACAAAACCACAGTCACGTGAAGGAACAACATAAATTGAGTAATGGATCATAATAATCCTCACGTGGCGTAAATCACAGAGCGGTAACAAGTTTATCCTTTATCAAGTATATGAAGACGAATGGTATCTCAATAGCCATGGGGGTTCAATAAATACCCAGTCATGAATGTCTCTCGCACAGGTGTCTGGCTAGTCATGGCCTGATATTAATGGCTCCAGGAAAGTGTTTGTGCTCAGCTTAAACGCCTGTTGTAATGCTAACAACAGTACAATGGGGCCAACGATACATCACCGGCCGGAGCGAGGCGGCGTGTCGACCGGGGGCATGAGTGGTGAAACAAAGAATATGGGGATGAAGAGGACTCTACGGTTGCCGTCATTACGCCCGCCCCCTCGCAACCACAACCATCACCAACCAAGCCAAAGACGCACGCCCTTACACTCCTTATCCACTTCTGCCTTCCTTTACCCCTGGCATCGAGACTGTGAGATCAGACTGGCATCAGACCTACATGGGCCTAGAAGGAAAGGCACTAAGTACGACACGGCTCGAGTCTCCTCCCTTGCAACCCCCAGCGGTAAGCACTCATAACTGCTCCACTGTCCTGGGTAACAGTCGTAACAGAAACCAATCATGTAAAGTTATTAGGGGCCAGAATCTTTCGCTTCTGAGGTAATTTGTTGACTTCATCTGTTGTCGTTATAATGCTGTGTTGCCGGTCTATCTTAAGCAGCAGGTCCTTCATAACCTGTTCTTCAATCTTACACACACACACACACATCCTCCTCCCAGAAGGATCCCGTCACCCAGGTGCACATCAGTGTTAAGACGCATATGCACACACTTCAGAGACGGACATCCGTCTCGCCTCCGTCTTCACAAATTCTTGTATGAGGATCAGGCGACCTTCAGCGCTGTCGCAAGAGACAGATAGCCGCACTGTTCACTGTTATACTTAAATGTGAAGAGACAAATCGATTTCAAAACAATTTGGAATTAGTGAGAGAGAGAGAGAGAGAACTCAAAGTTCAGACGAGTGTGGGAAGCGACATGGTAAGCTGGAGTGAAAGTATTGTTTCAGGACTACGAATGAAAAGGTGCCAGTGTGTGCTTTACGGCTCCAGTGGAAAACAAATACGAGAACAGTTAGCTTGGGGCTTCTTCATAAATCAGTCTAAAGACCATGAAAGATGACTAGACGGTGGATGCTAACTTGCTGTGGGTGGTGACGGTGGCTCCTGGCAAGGGCACGTTTATAAAAAAGAGAGAAAGAAAAAGTTAACTCACTAGGCTAATGGAGGAACGAGTAGTAAAAAGGAAAATAATGAAAGCTTAAATGACGCACCAACGATGTTGTCATGGGAGGTGCCACAGTAAGCGACCCCGACAAATGAAAGGTATTTCCCAATTCGCAAGACCCTGCAGCTTTATACGCTAAAATCAGCTGACTTAAATCAAGTGACGCCTCTCCTTTCACAATACCTTCACCGCCCTAACTCGCAGTTCAGCCAGACTTAAAACGATTTAAAATAGTGTGTGTGTGTGTGTGTGTGTGTGAGGCGAGGGATCTATCAGGGTCAGGGGAGGTGTCGGGGACGGCACCGTCAGCGTCCACGCCCCGCCTGTCTCCAACACTGCCACCTCACCGTCAAACACCTCCCGCCCTCGCCGTCACTGAGGCCCTCCCTTGCCCCCAGGTAACTATCACCAGAAGGTGTGTGTGTGTGTGTGTGTGTGTGTGTGTGTGTGGTTGGTGTGGTGGGCGTTGTGACGGGGCGTGTGGATGAGACGGTGCCCAAGTCGATAATGAAGGCAACGACGATACATCACCAATGTTCGAGGGACCCAACAACGCCGTTCGCCCCATCGCGGTGGCCCAGAGCCCGGTGCCAGCCAGAGACGTCAACCCCACAAGCCCTCCTCCCCTCCCCTTCACGCAACGCGCGCCGGCGTCAAGCAGCGTGAGGCTACGATAATGGGAGTGTGTGGCCGAGTCAGCGGGTGCGAACAGGTGAAGCAGCGTTAAAACAGATGCTTAAAGGGACGGAAAACACTGGGCAAAGGCTCGGGTACAGAACATCTGGGGTCGGCCATACGTCCGAATCGTGCTGGTATCCCCAGCAAAATTTATGGTGCAACCCCATGCTCATCCTGTGAGCGGTAGCGCGAGGAGATTACAGAGGTCACAAAGGGTCTTCGTCAGACCCCAGTGGTCTTTTACTGCTGTTACAAAAGTGATTCGTTACACAGCAGCCAATATCAATTCTGAGACGGTCAACCATAACACTGCAAGCCAATACCACAGCTCCAAGGACACACAAAGTGATCACGCTTCACCCACCTCCTATATCATATGTGCTCACGACCACAACCCAGCTCCGTGCGGGCCCAATCCACTGACGAGGGAATTAGGGTAAGGCACAGTAGCATGACGGGCTGGATAAAGGTGTGGTGGACAGGGTGAGGGTGGGGTCCAATGAGTGTGACGAATGGGGGTGAGGGTGTGGCCGAGCGGTGCGAAAGGCGAGGCGTGGGTGTGGCCATGTAGGTAGTGTGGTGGGTGGGGGTTCAAAAGTGTGCGCCAGCACAGACAGAGAGGGATAGCCTGGACCAGCGGAGACAGAGAGGCAAGAGTGGACCTTTGGAAACAGGGCAAGTGTGTTGTCCTGTGGAGACGACAGGGTGAGTGAGGACTAGGAGACACAAAGGGCAAAAAGTGCGAACCAACAGAGAGAAAGGGCTGTACTTCGGTCCAGCACTCTGTCAGGTCAGAGGGAGTGGGGACTAAGTCGGAAGGTAGGGTCACCTGTAAGGGGAGCAGGGTGAGAGGGGGACAGAGCGCCGCCACCCAAGAGCCAAACTCCCAGTTAGTGTGGGTCAACAAAAACCTTCACCTGCCCTCCAATCTTCCACACAATATACGCACATGAAGTGTCTATTACGCCAGTATTTACGCTCCAAACATTAAAAACACATGAAAATGATATCGTGTAAGAATACCAAGACAAAAGTCTAATAAAGATGCAATTACTCATTTTGCTCAAGGTATATCATCTGGGACGTTTACAAGACTGACTGTAAATACGGGCAAGTCTGGCGAACACTCATAATCAGACTCCTCAAATCTAATACGAGTTCAGAATGAATTTCCATCTACCGGTGGGTGTAACAACTTCATAAAAATTGACAAAACGCAAATATTTTTTCCTACTATAAAATTACGTCAGGTTAAAGTGTTCACTCCTGAGTTGCTTACGTGCAGGGGGGAGGGGGGGATTGTGTGTGTGTGTGTGTGTGTGTGTGTGTGTTCCCCTAACCGGGGATCAATTCTGGGCTAACGTAATCGACCGTCGTTACGTAATTTGAAAAACGATTTTAGACTGGAATCAATGAACGGAACACCACTGCAGTACGGCGTTGTGTGGCTATCATCCGGAATGACATCTGCAGCTGCGAGTGGCCTTGCTAAACCCCCCTCAGCACTGTGCCTGACCAGTACTGGATCACTGGGCCCCCCGCGCATGATTGCGAAGTGGGACTCGATCACCTTTCCTGGCTGTGGCTTGATGCCCTCCAGCCTCCCCCCCCCCCCCCAAAAAAAAAGCAATGCTTATGCCACCATAAAGAAATACATTCGTTCACAGAGAACTTTCACATTACATCCAAAGCGGTCGGGCGGAAAGAAACGCCAAGGATCCTCGGGAGAGCGCCACCGAGGTCTTCGTTCACACTACCGTCAGCGTTCGCCTTCACACAACGGTAGGAAGACGCATTGCCGCGCCACATAAATCATCTATCACCTGCCTACCAAGGTAAAATATTAGGCCCTATAATGGTGTTCGTGGAGGTAACGCACCCCGCGTAAGAACACCCTGACGAAGGACTAACACATCATGGCGAAGGAAGTACATAACCCCTGGTACACCCAACCGGCGGGTTACTGTACCATGATGGCAGTTGAGGTACGTATCCTAGGTACACCCTAATGGCGGTGGAGGTACGCACCCTCTGATCCACACCACCAGCGGGGTACTGCACCATCTCATCCCGTCACCCACGCCAACAGACAGCACAGAGAGCTTACCCAGCCTTACAAATCTAGCACCGAAGACAAGACGGCTTCAAGAACATTCCGACAATCTTCGCGCAACCAACGTAGGAGGAGGTACCACAGTCCACAGCTGTGTGTACGAGCGAGGGTGCCGACCTGCACATACACACACCTCAGTTACTGTATGACAAAGTGGCTTATGACGGCCGCCCCACTGTCAATCCGTTCTCACACCCCCATCTACCTGCCGCAGTCTCTCCCTCCACCAGTGCGTCCCATCCCGCAGTGTGTTCTGCGCTACACTCACAGCGTCCTCTTCTGTCACTGCCAGTGAGGATACCGGCGCCATTTAAGGACCCCGTGGGCGTGTCAGCAAAGCTGGGGAGCTCCTATGTACCCGGAACAATTCTCTATGTCCAGCATGATTTATCTGGGTACCGAAGTCTCACCGATCTCGGTGATTTTCTACTTTTATGGTTACACTTACAATGCAACCGCCTGTGTTCATTTTTCTGCACATCTTCGACCATGGCAACTTTGCCCGCTTGGAAAGGAAGCGGCGAGTGAGGACAGAAAAGTTGTCTCGAAAAATGACCTCCATGCTTTTGCCTCCATCTTAGTAAGAGGTAACAGCGGTAGCCAGCCTATCATCTTGCTAGCAAAGAAGGTGTTGTCCCAGCGAAGGTGGGGTTAAATTCATTAATCCTCTACTTCATTCTTTCCACTGTGTACGAAATCTTACCTATCGTCGATGGACTTCCCCTTAAAGGTGTCTGTAAGGTCGGTCAGCCAGTCTGGCAGTACAGGTAAAGTCGACCGGCCAGCCAGCCAGCCTGGCTGGCTGGCTGCACACTAGGTAGGGTCAGCCAGGCTGGAAAAACGACACTTCAGGTCGGTCAGCTCGCCAGAAGGCAAGTATTTCTTGAGGCCAGAATGGTAGGACGATACACACGGATACCATGCCGGCCAACCATGCACAGCAGAAGTCATATTCTCCAACCAGGATAACAACATGACAGGTATGTTTTCCTACCAAGGCTAGCAACACTTCAGGGTTCTTGTACAACCAGTACGGCAACACGGAAGGTATGGCTTCCTATCTGGTAAGCAACACGGCAGGTACGGTCTCCTCCCAGGCCAGCAACATGGTGGGACCGTCCCACTAGCGGGGCAGCAGGGCAGGCAGGACCGTCCTATCGGCGGGGCAGCAAAGCAGGCAGGACTGTCCCACCAGCAGGGCAAGAAGGGTACACACCCCCACCGGTAGAGTCAGGTGGGCAGGCAGGCAGCCATCTGTGCCTCCCTGCCAGGTGGTGTCGGTGATGGCGTGTGATACATCTGTTAATGACACTCGATCTCTGTCTCACCAAGATTGACAAGCATTTGGCGTGTCTGGGATCACTGTAACGGATCTAAATTACAAACTTTATATCTGGCAATCCAATTCTGCAAAAAAACTTTAATTGATGACAAGAGAACCAGGTTGCATTTCAATGGCAGGTTGGCCTTACAGGGTGACCACCGAACACTGGCATGTGCTGGTATGTCCTTGGTGCCGGGTGGTGGACGCGTGACGCGCCACATGTGTCCCAGGGTAAGGACGGCACACACACACACACACACACCATCATCATCTTCCTCCTCCGTCCCGCACCACCACACGACCCGGTCCTGCCCTACTGGACCTACTACACTGGGCCACTGCCTCTTCCTCCAGTTGGACCACTATCGGTCCTGCTCCTGTGGACCAATCGGTCCTACCCTGTTGGTGACCAGTACTGCACCACTCGACCCCCAGGTATTGTTCCACTGGACGAGCGGACAGTTTCCGCTCTTACCAGACCTGGCCCACTCCCCAAATGTTTGGTCCTGCACCCCCGGGCCACCGGTCCGGCCCCACCGGAATGTCCTGGTACATCAGCGTGCGTGATGCGGGCAGGTACGATGTGGCCAAGGCAGCAGCAGCAGGCGACAGAGGACGCAGTCGTTTATGTGGGCCGGGACAACAGGTGTTAACACGCTAATCAGACATTCATGTTGGCCACACCGTGTATTCAGGCTCCTTCCCCCAGTACCTAGCTGCCCATTCATGTCACTATACAGAACGGAGACTCGCCTTATACCCCTGGAGCATCGCGGTGCGACCTCTGAGCACGACGGTACGGTAAAAAACAAACAGTCTTTAAGTTGTCGATGATTGTTACCATCCACTGCGGCAGGGCGAGAGAGGATGATTATGTTACCACACAGTGCGGCAGGGCAGGGTGAGTGTGGATGTGCCAGCAGGAGGGTGTAGTGGTGGTGGTGGTGACGGCGGCACAGGTGGGCCAGCACCACAGCCAGTGGGAGAGACGACACCATAAAACAGGTAGCGGTGCAGCAGGTGACACAGTAGCCGCCACACTGCCATCAACACATTATTTATATAGCGTTCCCTCCCTCCCTCACTCCACCCCTTCCTCCTTTGTGCCACTACGAAAGACTGAACCATCAAACATGGCCGAGGACACCGCCTAAATCATACACCTCCGCCGCAGGGAAATATCTTCCGATACTTTCCTCGGCCGGTCTCCGGTCACGTCCGACACGACGAGAGCCGATAGTCCTTACCTCGCCAGTCATAATTACTGTCATCGCGAGGCGGGCTGTGTTCCAGCGGTGGGTATCCCGGGTGGAGGCAAGGCGAAGGAGAAGGAGGAGGAGGAGGAGGAGGAGGAGGCGCAGACGGAGCGATACATCAGCGGTGTCCAACCCCGGGGTACCCACCTACCAATCAATCCTCCGCACGGCCACCAGTCTTTAAAATCCATAAGGGTAACCTCAGGGTTCAGCCGTGAGCGACGGGGACAGACTGGCCCCCATTCACCACCGCTACTCCCGGGGGTCGGGTCCACAGCCAGGCAGAGCGCTCTCCCCCGCCAACCTCCTCACAACAGTACGAGACGCAAGTCTGGCCAAAGTTTGGAACTTTTTGTAACTTCAGAAGACTGACACTGATGAATACATGATTCGCTTGGGAGAAGCCCAAGCTGCAAAACTTGAAGTTACTGACCTTTTTTTCTCTCTTTAAACTCTACCTCGACCATGTGACCGACTTAGGTACGGTGCGGCAGCGAGGAGGAAGGTGAGGAGGGCGCAAGAGCGCTGGCAACGGTGCGGGGCGCGACAGCTCGGCCGGTCCCATTTAGCGCGGCGGGAGTGATTAATACCCGTCATACTCGGGACTCCCTCACGCACCGCACCCGCACCTCACCAACACGCACTTCCCTCACCAAACACCACCTCTCCAGTCTACCATCCAAGCGCTTAGGATCCAAACACCACCACACTACCCTAGACCCACCTGCGGGTCAGCACCTGAGCATCCACTCATCTACAACTGAGTACCTGAGCAACTCTCCCACTCCGCCTAACGCTCAGCCCCTCCTACCACCTAGCCCTCTCCAGCTGCTGTGCAGAGGTTCGTTCCCCGCCAACTCCTGCTCAGCGCCTTAACATCTGTCCGCGTCCCAGCACACACATGCCTCCCACGCTGGACTACACATGTGCCCGACACATCGACCACACATGTCAAACATCTGCAACCCCTGCGACTTATATATATATATATATATATATATATATATATATATATATATATATATATATATATATATATATATAT